>JAKTSC010000007.1:0-242900 GCA_030580015.1 Lachancea waltii | reverse complement strand
GTCTGTAACCATTGTGGTAATTTTTTGAATGAGTTCTTTTCATGTTCGTTAACTTCTTCAATTTTAAGTACCAATACGTCGTCTTCGTCTTGAAAGCATCTCGAAAGCTCATCTGCTTGTATTTGTGCAATCTCGATTTGACCACACTGTTGTTCTTTCTTTGTTGTTGATATTAACAATAGTTCTCGATTCAATTCTAAAAATGGGTTGCCAATGATTAACTCCGGTTTTAATTCATAAGGTACAATATATGCACTTGTAGCATAACACTTGTTTTCTAGCTGGAATTTAAAGCTTATTGCTGATTCTGTGGAAATACTGTCTTTTCCTATTATTCCTGAAATTTTCAAAAGTGGTGCTGGGTATATTTGTTGCTTAGATTTTTCCGCCAAACTCTTACTAATGAAGTTCACCGGTGACCCTGTATCAAGTAGAGTGCAAATCTTGATTGTGTCATTTAATGCAATGTAGACTTCCTTTCTAGCTCCAATTTGTGGTGTTATTGTCTTGATATCTTCTGTTGATTTGTTCTGATTTATCCTTGTTTTTTCATACTTTGTTTTTTGGACAATTTCTGCTGAAGTGACCTTCTTTATTACATTTAAAGCAGGCACTACTCGGAAACGGTTGTTGATTTCTACTATGGTAGTTCTTTTTTTTAGCATCTTTAAATCTCTGGTGATTTCTCATTTTAAATGTGGTTAGCTTACCATTATCGTATGTAGCAGTTTTCTTTGTTCGCCTTAATCGAATTTCCTTCTCTTCGCTTTTTAGAGCATCAATTCTTTTGGCTATTTCTTGTAGCGTTTCTTCATACGTATTAGGACCTGCTTTCATAATTTCTTGCCTTAATGGTGGAGATAACCCCCAGATAAAAGCCCACTTCATAATTGGATCAAGTGGCATTGTCGTTCCTGTGAATCTTCGTCTATGTTTCTCGAATTCCTCCACATAGCTAATACAATCTTCGCTAGTCATTTCTGAATCGAATCGTGTCTGTTTCTCGAATAAGAACGAATATTGTGGACAATCACTTGTTGGATGTTTAAATTTCCTTTTTAATGCTTCCACTAATTCTTCAGAAGTGGTACTTTCCTCTGCTTCTTCGCTCAAGTAATCTTCGTACCATTCTTGAGCTTCATCTGTCAACTTTAGTGCGAGTTCTCTTTCTTTATCCTTCTCTTTTGTACCATGTAAATGGAACCATACCTTTAATTTCTTTAAGAACCTATTCAACTGATCATCGTCATTGGTTCCATCGAAATGTGGTGTCGGTTCTCCTTTTTTTGATTCTCTCTCTGAACTCATTACTCTAGAAGTCGTCAAACAGCGGCGCTACCAATTGTCGTATTGTAGTTTTAAGTATTGATCACTTGACCAATATATATTAAACTTGGTTTCTCTCTAGCTACTTGTAAGTTACTTTCTGATCTAGCTTAGCCGTATTTATATGTCACATCCGTCTTTGTGGTATTGGTTCTCCTTCCTAAAGCAGATAGCTTGTTTTTCATACGACACCTTCAACAAATTCTTATTCCTCGTGGCCCAATGGTCACGGCGTCTGGCTACGATTGTATCCACTTCTGAAACCAGAAGATTCCAGGTTCGACTCCTGGCGGGGAAGAATTTATTTTTTGCGAGTCAGTTTCACTCAAGTGGCTAGCTAGCATCCATGATATTACTCCTAGGCGACCGTCAAATATTGGTTTCTGATCCTTGGATTTATTTGCTACATCGATTTATCAAAGCGCGCCTAGCAGTTCGTAACCTAATTATTTTTATATATCTACTATCGCAGCGAAATTGCAAAACATTGTTGTTGTGCAAGATCACCGCCTAGAATAACGAAGAACCTGCCTTTCTCTTCTAACACCTTGAAGCTGGTGAGATATTTGTATCCTTCACAATGGTCAGCGGGAATACTGAAAATTTCGACGGGTGTTTTAGAAGCTGACCAAGTTACGGTGTCCATGCTGGAATAATCCGCCAAGATTCGGGGATCAAAGACCGAGAGCGCGGCGGCGGTCAGAACAAAAATGTAGTAGCTGCTCTCGTAGCTGATCCATTCGCAATTAATCACGGGATATTCTAATTCGATTTGGGTAAGGCGCTTAGCATGAGCGACGTCCCATATGATGCAATCCCAGTCCATACTTGAAGAAAGTAGTAGGTTGGGCGCGTTCCTGCAATTGTAAAGACCCGTTACAGGCAGACTGTGGAAAATAGAGCTTTCGGGCTGGGCATCAGTCCACGGTAAATTCGAGTCCATCTTCGGGATGAAATCATTGTTATTGATGTCGATGGTGATGGTCTTGTCGTTGAGATCCTGGGTTTTGATCTTGTAGATACCGCCGTCTTCACAGCCAATGTAGAGCACATCAGGGTCTTGCGGCATTGTAACAATTGACGTGATGGAAACCTCGTCATAGCGGGAGAGGCGCTCCAATTGTGACCTAAAGTCAGTCCGTATTATGTCTTGCGAGGCCTCATCTTGCATTACCAAAGCGGATGGTGGCACAGGCATGACTTTGAATCTCGACGAACGCTCACTAGATGTGCGGTCATGATACAATTCCATTCGGAGCACGTCAATTTCGCTGATTGTGCCGTCTGTGCTTCCTACCAATACCCTAGGTTCTCCAGTATGGTATTGCCATACCGCAAAGGCGGGGAAATGATGGTAATTTCGAGATATTACATTTCGTTCTATTTCCAAAGATCCATCCTGGCTGGGGCTGGCGCGCATTTCGTAGAGGATGGTCTTACCATTGTAGGAAGTCAGAAGCACAGACACAATTTTAGAGCCTTTCTTTCGAATAAATTCTCCCCTCAATAGCGCTTGCTCCCTGAACTCAGCGCTATCGATTATTTCAGCGGTATTAAATTTAAAGATAGTAACAACGCTGTTTATGGACCCCTCAAGACTGTTGTTGTCGCGATATTGAACAACAGAAAGAACTAATTCCGAGTAATGGTCAATCCAGACACACTTCGCGTCGCCTGCGAACAAAGCTGCTGGTTCAAGGACATGCGAGGTCTGGAAATGCTGTAGGTTTTTCAATTCATTCTCGGTTAACGATAATCTACTCTTATCCAGAGCTTCCAGGAGGGAAAAGGATCTGGTGCCGAGGGTCAAAGCTTGATCCTTCATAACATAGGGTATTATGCCATTTTTTCTTCCGGTGATAGACTTGTCGGGCTCTGCTGAAGTCTTAGAACTGTCGCTGGACTCATCACCATCTTCAATACTATCGATAGGTGCTTCTTGTTCATCTTTAAACTCAACAGCCTCAGTTTGAATCGCTTTCTCATATGTAATGGGGTTAGGAAACTCATCATGGGTAATAGGAGTGGGCTTTAGGTCTTCATCTAAGTCTTCTGTTTGGGTAGTGGTGCTCACCATTTCCGTTTCAAATACGGGCCCACTATTAGTGGTTCTCAAAAGGTGATTCACTAAATCATCGGGCGTAGTGGTACTGATTGAATTATTCGCATGTTTGCGTCGATCACGAAGCTCCTGAAGCTTCCTCTTCTTCTCCTCCAGCTGTTTGAGTCTGTCCATAATGGTTTTCGAGGTGAACTTAAATTCATTTAAACTATATCGAGACTCTTGATAATGGAGAAAGACGAAAACGAACTCGTTTCCCGACCTTTGAGGCTACGCCCAGTACTTGAACCACATGAGTATTGACATAGATGACATCTTAGCGGAGCTAGACAGGGATACCACTGCGGTGGACCAAACGCTTACATCGCAGGCTAATGATACTACAATTGTTGGGAGCGATGGATTTGGCAGCGAAAAGCCAGGCCCTGCTACACCAGTCCACCCGGTAGAGGATTACAATAGGCTGGTTACACATTGGAGAAACGAAAGACTAAGTCCTGAGCTTCTTCCCTACCCACACTCTCTAATGGGCCGAATGCTACGCAGAGTGCAAGAACAACTGGAGCACATTGAGTGCATATCTATGGGCTACCTTGACGCTGATGATGACGATCAAGGCATGAACAGCAACGTAGTAAACAAGCTGCCGCTGCTGTGCATGGAAGCCGACTTGGAGAGGCTAAAATTCGTACTGCGTAGTTACGTGCGCTGTCGTTTGGCCAAAGTCGACAAATACAGTCTATACTTAAGGCAACTGGCGCAGGAGGATGACCAAATGGTACCATTGGGCGATCTCCTATCGCAAAAGGAGCTAGAGTACCACGAGAGGCACTCGGCAATCCTGCTGAAGCTGTTGAACAACACGATCTTGCGTCATATGCCTCCAGAGCTACAAGCAATTGACGACAATGATGGCAGCGTCAAGATGATCGAGGAACCAGAATGGGACAAGTTCGTGTTCATTTATGTGAATGGTCCCGACTCGCAGCATGAACTAGATCCTGCCTTAGAGGTCGATGCCGATGGAAACCATTTTTATTCAGTCGTGATCCCAGAATTACAAGAAGATGTCGAACTCACGGTAGGAGGCATCTACGTAATGCGCTACAACGTGGTCAGAGAGCTGATACTGGCCGACAAGGTCCAGCTGATATGAATCTTGGCACTCAACCACGAATCCTGATGAAAGCCCTAATGATAGCCCTAACCAAGCCCTAAACCAAAGCCCTAATGTAAGCCCGAAGTGCGGGTAACAAAGTACCTAAAAGTTTTCAACTCCGCTGGTCAACTTCGTTACTCATCGACATCTCACCCAAACTATGGCAAAGTATTCCCTTCTCAACGAAGGGAATCCATCAGGTGTCAATTAATCACCTCCTATTCTTGGTCTAGATCGCCGGCGTGTCTCAAGAAGCCTTGTATTCGATAATACAGGTTGAATGAAGCCGCCAGGGGACATTTGTGCGAATAAATGCATTTAATGATGATATTCAATACAATTTTAGACGTTAGACTTCTGAACCATGAGGAAGAAAACGTATAGATATCTGAATCCGCAGTCGTAGATAGATTAGTAGAAACGTTATTGGCATCGTGTCAACTTGGAACTTCGTTACTTGTAGTGCAAAGGGAAACGTCTGGAACTCTAGCCCGTCACCAAAACGATTTGCGTACAGTGTAGGTATCGTTTACAGTAGAATTGGCTGCCAATGTGCCTTTTTTGATGATTTCGTTATTTTGTGTTTGCTGAACAACACTTTAACCTTCTTCCTTACACACTGGCAAGTTGTGTTGTTACGCCAAAAAGGTGCTGAATATGACGTTCAATAAGCTTGTATCGTTCCAAATCGATTATGCGCCCCAATACCATTTAACCAAGTACATATCCTCGCGCTCTCGTCTGCAGCTCATCCATATCAACAATAAAGCATCTCCGCTGGTTCAGGGCTACTTTGCGGTAGCCACCGAGTGTCCCACGGATAGTGGTGTGCCACATACTTTGGAGCACTTGATCTTCATGGGATCCAAGAAGTATCCTTATAAGGGATTGCTTGATACTGCGGGCAATCTTTGTATGTCTTCCACAAACGCTTGGACTGCAACAGATCAAACGGTTTACACATTGACTTCTGCTGGATGGCTTGGCTTCAAGAATCTTCTTCCAGTTTACTTGGACCATGTGTTACACCCCACAATCTCTGATCATGCCTGCACTACGGAGGTGTACCATGTCGATCCCGAAGATTTACAAGAAAAGGGTGTAGTATTCAGCGAGATGGAGGGCATCGAGTCCCAGAGTTGGTTTATCACTATGCTCGAAAAGCAAAGACAAATGTTTCCAGAGGGGAGCGGTTATCGGTCTGAGACTGGAGGTCTCACAAGTCAATTAAGAAATCTCACGAACGAAGAGATAAGGCAGTTTCATCAAAGCATGTACTCGCCCGAAAACCTCTGCCTGATCATCTGTGGTAACGTTCCTGAGGACGAGCTACTAAGCATTATGACTAAGTTTGATGAATCTTTACCTGAGTTCAAAAACGACCGCTATAGACCGTTCCTTCACAACGAAAAATCGATTATCCCCGCCAAAAGATCTGAGGTCACCGAAACCGAGATTGAATTTCCAGAGACAGATGAATCGCAAGGTGAAATTCTCATGTCTTGGATCGCTGAGCCATACTCTTCACACCTCACGGACTTAGCTGTATCCATCTTGATGGACTATTTCACGGAAACTGCATTGGCACCTTTCAACAGCCAGCTGGTAGAAATTGAAGATCCTTACGCAAACCTCGCGGATTATTGGACCGATGACTACATGCGTACAATTGTCAATTTGAACTTTCACGGTGTCCCCGTTAAACGTCTTCACGAAGCCAAAGAAATGGTTCTAGAAATACTCAGTTCCCACAAGATAGATCTTCCACGCATGAAGCAGGTCATTGATAATGGCAAGTGGGACTACGTTATGAAGTGTGAAAAGAATGGGTCAAACATTTTGAGCCAGGTTTGTATCACCGATTTCCTTTATGGAGATGAAAGTGGTCAAGTTCTACAGGACAGCCTCAAAGATCTGAGCGACTTTGATGAGCTGCTCAACTGGACGTTGGATGAGTGGCAGAACCTGTTGCGCACGATATTTGTTGACAATTGCCCCGTGATTGTCTTAGGTAAACCAAGTGCCGCTTTGTACAGACGTCTTCAAGAAGAGAAAGAAAAGAGGACCGCGAACTTGGACCGTACTTTAGGGGATGAAGGGAAATCCCGGCTCAGAAATCGTCTTCAAGATGCATTGAGCCACAACTCTATTGAGGTGCCTTCAGAACTTCTCGAGGAATTTGTGGTGGCCAACCCAGAAAAAAGCGTCGAGTTCATCACTACGAGAGGTATTTCTACAGTTCCTGGAAATGTCGATGACGTCCAGGATCCTCTAGACCGTGATATTCTTGCTGCTAAACCAGAAGGCTTTCCATTCTTCCTGCACTTAGAGCAATTTCCTTCACAATTTATCGAACTTAAAGTTCTGTTGAATACTGCAAATGTCGAGGATGTCACTTTACTGCCATTATATCATGTTATTAGCGAACTCTTTTCTATGCCGATGAAAAGTGAAGACGGTTCAATTCTAAGTTTCGAAAGCGTAGTTTCCGCTCTGAAATCAGAGACCATCGAGTCTCATATTTCACTGGGCCTCAGCAGAAGCTTTCCCGACCTTTTGGAATTCCATATTTCGTGCAAGAACGCAAATTACGAGAAGGCAGTGAAGTGGATCAGTCACTGCCTGTTTGACATGGTTTTCGACGAAAAAAGAGTGAAGGTCCTTCTGGAAAAGTATCTAAGCTCGATCGTGGAGATCAAGAGAGAAGGCGACTCCATGGTCCACTCACTTTTCAATAGACACTTTTACACCACGAGAACTATGAAGAAGTCTACAGACGACCTATATGTGGAAGATATTATCGAAGATATTCTCGAGAGCATTGATGATGGTATGTTTTCCAAAAAGATTCTTCCAAGATTGAATGCTATGAGAGAGCAAATTGTTGACAACTTTCATTCATACCACATATTGATATTTGGTGATATCGAGAAAATCCCAGACATTTATGGCCCTTGGCTCAAGTTAGCATCAAAGAGCACTATTAAGAAGACCCCAATTCAAGACATTCCTCCCGTTCCTCGTCTTGCCGAAGCTCTGTCTTCATTAGGAAGAGCTCCCCTGGGAGTGGCTCATATTATAACGACTCCCGCTTCTGAGTCATCTTACATGACAACGGCCACTCGCCTTGATATCAATATGGACTACCATCATCCTGACTACGCTGCTATATGTCTGGCAGCTGAATTCCTAGAGTGCGTGGAGGGACCTTTCTGGAAGGGCATCCGTGGCTCAGGATTGGCTTACGGGGCAAACATTATGAAAATGGTCGAGTCCAGCGCAATTGGCTTTTCAGTTTATCGTGGTGCCGACGTTATCGAGTGTTTCAGAACCGCGCGGAACATAGTCAATGAATACGCTTCAGGAGCGTCTGAGATCGAGGAACAGTTAGTACAAGGAGCGGTTAGCAGCATCATTAATGGAATTGCATCTAGCGAATCGGACTATTTCTCTGCCGCTGCTATGAAGTATGTGGATGATTTCTGCAGGAAAAGAGGTCCTAACTACAATCGGAAGTTCTTGAAGAAGTTGGGTGAAGTGACAACTGTTGATATAAAAAACGCGCTCGAGAAGTACTTTGTCAACATCTTTCATCCCAGCAGGGGAACTGTGTTTATCAGCTGCCATCCCGGCAAACTAGAATCTATCGAACACTTTTTGAAGGATGAAGGCTATAAGGTATTTGTGGAAGAGCTAGAAGAGGACAGCGAAGATAGTGAAGAAGACAGCGAGGAAGATAGCGATGGTGAGAGCGGTGAAGAGAACGAAGAAAATAGCTAGATAGATAGCCAGAAGGCAACAAGTTAGTCAAATACACGTAAAGCAATAAATATAAGTTGCAATCCTCATCCCCACTCACACTGAAACCTCTAGCACAGTAATACAAAGTTGGCTTCCGGTAACAGGTGTTCTTGCATAGTTTTTAACAAGTACTGATATTATATCGCAGACGGGTCATTTTTATTGGAAGACAGTTGATGAAATATAATCGTTGAAGGCAAAATAGGAGAGACCAGTAATAGGTACCAAGTAAAAGGCTCATGAAAACCATGACTAAACGAGCCATATATCCCTTGAGACATCTATGATATGAAAAAGAATACGTATGAGATATTACATTTGAACGAACGTATGTATATGCTGAAAGATTTGCTTTAGATGACAATAGGCAATAAAGGGTTGTTTTGGTCAAAACGTAAGGATTAAACGCACGAACTTCCCATTAGCTATGTGTGTGTCTCTAATCAAAAAGATGGCAATTAATTAAAATCCAAAATGCTCTCACATTTGCAGTAGAACGCGACTCAAACAGAAATCTAATTTTGGGGCGTCATCTTGTACTCCAGCAACATTTGCATCTCTTGCTCAGCAGGTTAGTTTGAATGCCTCTACAAAACCAAATAAACTCATGGAGAGTCTTGTCAATCATCTTCTCAGAGAGCGTTCTGACCTCGCGAGCATTCTCGAACTTTTGTCAGACACTGTTCTTGAAGTTTGCCCAGATGTAGGGACATTCCTTGCGCTGGGCTCCGAAAGCCCAAAGCTGCTGTAAGAAGGGCCAGTGGGAAGACCGTTGGTCAGTTTACCTGAGAGCGGAACAGGTTTAGCTGACTTCTTATTTTGCCTTCCTCTGTTATTGAGAAAGTTGTCGAATAAGCGCTCTGGCTTGCTGCCGGCAGAAGCAGGAGCAGATGAAATGCCGTAATTGTTTTTTAAGGGTGACTTCGTAGCTGAAGAACCCTTAGGAGACGGCTGGACGAAGCTAGCAGACGCATCGCTTCCAAAAGTAGCTGTTGACGCCAGCGTAGGACTTGCAAGTTTAGCAGCTTTGCTCGCTAGACTACTGGGCTCCTCTGCTTTATGCTTACTGAGAAGCCGTTCGTGATTCAACTTTACGCTCTTGATAGCGGTAGCCAACCAAGTAATGTCACTTACACCGCACTTAAAAACGAACGACTTGAAAGGTGTTTCTATAACAAAAGTCACTTCATTGTTTTCTTCTCCTTTGTTGTCCTGAACAATTTCTTTGATTTTGACGTTCTTTTGTGACAGGTTGATATCGTACACTAAGTCGAAAAACAAATTAGTTTCCGGTTGAATTCTGTTCCTCTTAACAAAGATCAAGCAGCGTCCAAAAGTGGTTATGACAACGACCTTTTTCAAAAAATCACTAGCCGGGATCAACTCGGGCTTCTCATGCTCTTCTCCCTTTACTTGGAAAAGCTTTTTGAACTTGCTTGAGACAACGTGTGTCTCATGATCCTCTGGATGCGAATTCTTTCTTCTGAAGGAATCTAGGATCACTTCTTCCTGGATAGTCCACTCCGAATAATAGTCTCTTTCAGAAAGGTTGGCGGTACTGCTGCCATCATCCCTAAATCCAGTAACACCACCACCACCACGGGCAACCTGTGATAGGAGAGTTGTTCGTTGTGAAGACCTTTCAGGATCAACCAGCGTAGCGTTGACTTTGTTGAGTTTTTTATCAAGCACCGAGCTCTTGAGTGTTGACATCTCCAGCTCGCCCATTTTTAAAACCCTTTCATCTAAACTTTTTAGGTAGTAAGACCACAATATATCAGTCTTAGACATGGGAGGAATAGCAGATACTTGTTGAGTACTACTGGTAGCGCCAGTGGATGGGTGTATTCTGTCAGAAACCCTCACGTTTGGAGCCGTATTAGGGGGTTTGGGTGAATGGTCTCTAGTTGAAGCGGCATCCTGGGATGAAGATGACCGGTTAGACATGGACGGAGCAGGTGAAGATTTGGACGGCTTCTTCATTAGAGCTACGGCTGCTGCGGAAGCAGCGCTAGCGGTGCGCCTACTGTTCTGTCTCCTATTTTGAATTTCCTTTTTCGCATTTTCAAGAATTTGTGCTGTCCGTGCGTCAGTCGTTGGCTTTGGGGAGGGCGTCTGCTTCTGCTCTGAACTTGGGTCTGGTGTAGGTGGCATGGAAGGCGTGCTTGGTCTAGTAGGTTTTTTGGGCATGTTTATAATGAGACGAGGTTTTGGTTCTTTTAGAGCGGGGACTGGTTGCATAGCCTTCGCAGTAACCTTGTATGGTGCGAGTTCAGGTGGATCTGAGTCCCATACACTTCCGTCATTAAAGTTGACATCTTTGAAAAAGTGATGTTTTTTGATTTGAGATGCGTCCAGTCTTTGCTCTGGACTCTTGACCAGTATTTTTTTTATCAGGTCTCTAATTACCAGCGGAAAGCCCGCTGTGAATGCATATTGAACTTTCATTACTTTTTGGAACGTCAAATATTCGTTAGTGGCCTTGAAAGGAGGCTTGCCCGCAATCATTTGGAATAGAATGCATCCAAAGGCCCAAATGTCACACTTGTAATCAACATAGTTGTCATTCAAGAGCTCTGGTGAGACATATTCAGCAGTGCCAACAAAGGACTTAGATCGTTCCAGCAGGTTGAAGGTTTGAGTAGTCTCATCTTTCTCCAAAATTCTTGCAGTACCGAAATCTGTTAGTTTGACCTTCATATCCTTATCCAGCAAGATATTCTCAGGTTTGATATCTCTGTGTACAATTCCCTTGTGATGTAAATAGTCTATGGCGTCTAGGATTTGCGCAGAGTAGTAGACAGCACACTCCTGGCTTAAACTGCCGAATTTTTTGATCACCGACAAAAAGTCACCATTTGGAGCGTATTCCAGCAGGAAATAGAGACTAGCCTCGTCTTGAAAGGTGAAGTACAGCTTGATTACTCCGCGGCCGTCATTGAGACGCTGTAGAGTGTTCTTCTCTATGTTGACGTACTTCACTTTTTTCTGGCGAATGAGGTACTCTTTGTTCAATACCTTGACGGCGTATTTTTTGCCACTGTCGTTTGAACGCGCCAGCATAACTGTGGAATAAGAGCCATCACCTAGAACTTCCCCGAACCGGAAATCTTTGATGCCCTTTTTGATAACGTGTCGAGCCATGACGCCGGTTTCTGGATTCAATACCTCCTTAACAATCTTAGCGGCACCGCGGTTGGCCCACTCGTCGTGCCTCTTGCGCATTGCCTCGTTCATGGTCAACCCCAACCCCGGACTTTCGCTCGTGGACTCGTCGTCGCTGCTCAAACTAATCGCATCAGAGTCCTGAGCTTGTTCCAGCTCCCGAGCTCCATTGCTATCCATTTGGAGAAACTTGTCTGTATCAGTCATCGCCTTTTCCACAGGTGGCCTAGGGACGTTCTGACCGTAAACGTGTCGTGACGAACTATGACTTTGCGAAGCTTTCAGCCTCTCTGGCACCGATTGTGTGGAAATATCTGGTTTCTGGGTCAATGCATGCGGTCCCTCCTCATCTTTCCTGCCCACAAGCTCTTCCTCACGCCCAGGGATTAAAGGTCTTTCAAAGCTGAATGACATACCCTATTAAAACAACGTACAATCGCCGAAATGTGACTCCAAAAAAAAACGCTTGGACCCTGGCCAACTTCTCATATGGCTTGCCCTACTCAAAGGCTTGAAATCGGCTTTTTTGATACCGTTTTGCGTCTCTTGCGATTCACACGTTACCTAATTCTGGTAAACTTAGCTTTAAATTCTCTATAGGAGGACCCAGGGACCAACCCGTACAAACGCACATATCCATAAGCCATTAAATTGAATGGCGACTGCGAGCTCTAGGCGATGATAGTCACCACTTTTTACACCTGAGAATATATCAGGAGAATCCAGTCGAGTTTAGCTATTTTATGAATGGTTTTTAAGCCGTCTTTTTGTGTCTTCTGTGGCCAATTTTGCGACGTGACGTTTTATATCAAACATTTGACACTGACACCAGCTGGCCACATTATGTTCAGAAGCTAGAAATCATCATATGAATCTGGAATTACTGGCTGTTTACAATTGTTGCTCTTTAAATGTGCACTGTGGTCCATACAAGCTTCCAATTAGAGGTGGACGAATATGTCAATAGGCAGAAATTCAGGAAACGGCTACGTTCGTGGCTGTCTGCCCCCAAGAATAACTGGCTAGATAGTGCAACCGATGGCAGGCGCTCAACACGCGAATATAGCTACGACACTGAGCCACTAGACGTACTTTTGCGGCTGAATGGCCTCCAGGAAACGTGGCAGGCCTCGTTGAGCAGCTCACATTCGAGTTCGAATATGAGTATAGCGGGAACTGATTTCAAAACTGAAGGAAATATTGCAGACCCCATGTCGGAAACCCACGCTCGAAGAAAACGAATTGTTGCCTTCTACCGTAAGCTCAAGGGCACCTTCCATCGGCCATCGCCACAAGCGTCTCGCGATATCAGCCCTGACGGTGAGAAAGAAGAAGACTCTGACCACTGGCCCACACCTAGAGAATCCTGGCACCAAGAATTCACTCTGCCCGATATCGATAATACGCAACCTGTAACGAGTGTGCCACATGACTTCTCGCTAGCGCGCACCACGCCGTTCATGGCTCGCGACTTTTTCGTTGCCACTGCCGCTCCATCCACCAACATTCTGGATCTGCTGGCGGGCGGTAAGCCATGATGTGGTGGACCCGTACACCGGAGTTTGCCAGCATCACATCGATAAACTATTTAATTCTGTATAAGGGGAACAAGAGCTCGTACGAGAACAAGTCTGGTCTCATTCGAAGTGTAGAGTTTAGAGCATTAAAATACAGTAGCGAAACACAATTTAAAGTTGTCCATTCGTGTATATATTCGTCCCAAACCTTGGAGGTTTTCGTTTTAAGGATTTTCACTGTCGCTGTCATCGGGGAACGAGAAAAAACCCAACAAAAAGAGTGTCGCGGCCAATGAGCCCTTTATAAGACAGCATCGAACCCGGACCTTGCTAAACATCCTGATTGCAATCGTTGTAGAGCTGTTGAAGTGGGTGAATCAAACAGCGTAAAATGAGTTCTACGTGCACCTTAAAACAGAGACGCAGTGCATGCAAAAATGAGCTAAAAAACGGCAAGAACTCAAAGAGCGCAGAGCAGACCAAAAAGAGCGCACTTTGTCGTTTTGAGGAGCTTCCAGAGTGGCAGCGGGACAACGAAAAGATCCTGGCAGGGTACGTGCGGGAAACTAGATCGATGCGCAAGTGTCTGGAGTCACTCACGTATTTCCACAATGAGACACTAAACATCTACACCCATTTAATCCCTAGCGGTACGTACCTGGTGCTGTTGATGTTCTTCACCGATGTGTTCTTGATCCCACATTTCCCCTCGACCACGATGTCGGACTACATTATGATTAATTTCTACCTACTGGGCGCTTTTCTATGTCTGCTGTGCAGCACCTGCTTCCACTGTCTCAAACAGCACTCTGAGGCTCAGTCTAACATCTGGAGCAAAGTCGACTATATGGGCATCATCGTGCTGATTTCGTGCTCCACAGTTTCTCTGCTATACTACGGCTTTCACGACTACTTGTTCCATTTCAAGATCTTCACTATTGCCGTGGTCGTGCTGGGCTCGTGCTGCGCGGCGTTTGTGCTCAACGACCGTTTTAACGCCAAGAACTGGAGGGCTTGCAGGGCAGGCTTTTTCGTGACGTTCGGATTCAGTGGCATCGTGCCCATCATTATGGGGCTAGTGAAATTTGGTGTAGCTGAGTCTTCGAAGCGGGTTCAGCTCAGATTTGTACTACTCGAGGCCTTTTTTTACATTGGCGGGGCAATAATTTACGGATTCCGTATTCCAGAGACTCTTATCCCAGGCAAGTTTGATTTTGTTGGCCATAGCCATCAAATCTTCCACATTCTGGTCGTGCTAGGATCGTTATGTCATTTTCGGGCGCTCATCGGCTCTTATTTCTTTATGCACACTGGCATTAGCAGTTCAAGCCTATTGAATCTCAAAGCCGTTTGAGAATTTACTCTGCTATCTACGATACACGTAACAATAACCATTTATTATAGATTAAGTACGTTGATGTGGTTTATAGCATGATTCTTTTGTAGTGTAAGAAGGCCAGAAAGGTTTACAGTAAAATTTGATCTTAATTTTAACCAACCTGTTCAAGAAGAGAGCCAAACAGAGGCTAAAGCAAGCGATGAGTTCGAGTTCTGCGGCACTTTCAGCTTACAGAAATGGTCTACGTGCCATTAAAATCGCTTTCAATGGAGATGTGCGCATGCTTCAGGCTGCACAGTCCCAAATGAGAAACGGGATGGTGAATCCACCAAATCCAGAGCTGGCCACTGACCAGCAGATTCAGCATTTAAACGAAGTTGCACGGTTCTTGAGATCTAACATCGTGCAGGGCAAGCGTAAAGAAGGTGAGAAGTACGAACTCAACATCCATAAGGACACAGAACTGGGTGATAACGAAACCGTTAAGAAGGCCAAGAAAACGCTCACTTCTCAAGGTGGTGGGTGCTGTGGTGGTGGCCAGGGCTTGTACAAGTAGTAGGCGTAGGCGGCGGTGGGGGTGTGTTGGTCTCATGTAAATAGGTCATCAAGCATAAATAGGTATAATAATGAGCTCAGAAAGAAGTGAGCTGACGGGCGCTAGGTGGGAAGACCTGGTATGTAGACGACGGCCATATCACTAATCCTGCTTTTGCCATGAACACTAGATTATTTATTTGAATCAAAAACTAGTTACTCTTTTCCCACAACGCTTCATAAGTACCTGAATGAACCATGAGCGAAGACAAGCGAGACGTATCAATATCGAAATCTCTGGCGTACCTGCTTCGACATGGAGCAGTTAAGGAGAAATTGCCCATCGACAACAATGGCTACATTCCTGTGGCCAATCTACTTCGTCATAACAGACTGAAAAGTCTCCAATGCACACAACAAGATGTAGATCGCGTTGTGGCCAACAACGCGAAGAAGCGTTTCCACCTCAAAGTCGAGAATGGTCAGACACTAATCTGTGCTACACAAGGACATTCCATTGCCACCGTGGCACCCGCGGACGAAGTATTGCAACTTATCACAGAAAGTGACCAGCTGCCACAGAAATTGGTTCACGGTACCAACCTAAAGAATTGCAAGCTCATCCTTGAAACTGGGCTCATCAAAAAGATGCGTCGAAATCACGTTCACCTCGCTCCTGGAGTCACAGGCGTCGACCGTGCTGTTGTAAGCGGCATGAGAACATCTAGCAATGTTCACATATTTCTTAATTTGGAGAAAACTTTAGAGACCACGAAGATTTACAGATCTCTCAATGATGTGTATCTTACACCCGAAGATATCCCTGTGGAGCTCTTCGAGAGAGTTATTCTACGAGCTAACTCTCGAAACAAGACTGATCTGGATGCAGTTGTTTCCCTACTTCGTTTAAAGAAGATACCGTATTCCCTCGAATAAAAGTTCACCAGCAGTTCGCTTCTCTAGTAGCATTCATGCAACTTTGACCGCGACCCTGCTCTTAGGAAAAAGGATTAAGCCAAAGAACATGCTAGTAACCGAATAAAACAAAAAGAGGACGGATATCAGAACAGATTTCGATCATATATAAACTTAAGAAGGGTAAAATAGGCAGCATTATATAGACTATAGTTCCTCAAAAGCTCTGGTTCTTAAGTAGATTTTATTCGTATCTTGCTTATATATACTGTCGTCTAATAAATTGATTTGACAAAAAAATGAGATGTTCAAATGAAAGTTGTTGAAGCTTTTGAGACAAAAGACAAGCTTACCTATTCAAACTTAAGACTTGGAATCAAGTCATATTAGCTACGTAAAGTGAAATGATTGGTACCAAAGCTTTTTCAGGGACTAAACGGCTCTACAGTAGCACCATTTCTCAAGACTTCCTGAAAAATGTACTTGAAAGAGTCAAAGAAACAGCAGCAAGAAAACCCGTTGCTCGCGCGCCTAACCCCAAAAATAGAGGACCCAGAGGGCCAAGAGATGGGTCAGGTAAACGCGAGGCAAAATTCGGCTCCCAAAACAACAATGGCAGGGACCAAAACAAAAATTTACGTCGAAATGACGGCCCAGTTACTTCGCGATTGAACAAACCCCGTATCAATGCCAACGTCGTGAATAGGCAGCCTCAGTTCAAACGCAGGACTGCTGGCCCGGGATCTCCACAAGCGGCTGACGAGAATTTACTAGATGCGCTGCAGTCCGTGCAGACGGGCAGAGGACAAAAAGATACCTCAGGAATGAGACGAGGTCGTGCACCAAGAACGACCCAACGTAGTGTACCAGGGTTGAACCAATCGCCTGCCTCGAACGAGGATATTATTGCCCAGGCCAAAAAGGCAGCTGTTTCACAACGTTATGTTCCCGACGAGCCTACTCCGCTTTCGTTACTAAAATACTCTCCTAATCTTGCGCACAGCGCTTCTTGCAGAATGAGCAGCTATGGCTTATCTGTTTTGAGTGAGAGTGATTTCCCTCTCAATCGTGAACTCAACCTGGGCGTAGTTACGTCTCCATCTCAGAAAGCTGTGAACGTTTCACTAAGTCCAGAGTCGTCTTTTTTTGGCGATTACGTTCCTGCGTCTTCAATTATGTGGCGAAAGGAGAGACTGTTCAAAAATGTCAGTACGACCCCCGATGCCGAACGCTTCCAGTCGTCAGTTCAGGGAGCATACGATTCCTTGAAGGAAACGTCCGAGAAGGACTTTCTCACCTTGACTAAAAATGAAAAGAAGATTGCCGAGCTCTTAAACAACAGCAAGGTTAGTAGACTGAGCTTGGAAAGAAGCCACCTAGACCTAGCCGATAAGACCTTGGTTTACGAAGTCTGTTCTGGCCTAAAGCCAGTTTCTAGCCTAAAAGCCTAAAATACAATGTACTACCCGTAATCCCAAAACCTGTATATAAAAATTCCGTACTATTTACTCTACACCTAACTTTTGTGCCAATTCCTGTTTGGCTAGGATCTGTTGCTTTAATAGTGCCTTCTGCAATTCTTGCTGCCTTACAATGCCATCGAACTTGATGAGCCCACGGCATACTGCATTAGAAATACTTGCAAAGCTGTAGTCTAGCGGTAGGGCCTCAAGAATCTCTGTTATCTGATCAAGGCTACTCAGAATCCTCATGTGTTTTTCCAAGTGTTTTCCAACCAAAAAGAGAGAGCTCTCTCTGGCATCCAGTTGAAGGTAGTACTTTAAAACTTCAACAACTTCATCATTCTTCACTACCCGATTTATGGTCTCAAAATCATTGAGAGTCATTAGCTTTTCAAGTAAGTCCGGCCCGAATATTGCCTCTTTATCCTCATCTCTCACAAAATACAAAGAAAGAATGTCAGCTATATCGAATTTCCTGATTCGGTCGATTACTGACTTTAGGATCGAAATATTGGGCTTTTCATATATCAGCGTCTCAATCTTTTTACAAATGGCCAGCATATTGGAACACTTTGGCTCATGCCTAACACTCAGATCTAAGAAGCGTTTTAGGTTCGGCTTCATGTAGTCTAAATCTTGCGAATATGAAGCGGCAAGCTCACCAAAAAAGTCCCATAAATTGTCGGTTTCCATCACACCCTGGAGTTTCGAAACGTAATAGTCTATCATAAAGCACGTCTCATTAAGATCTCCGGGACCTAACCTCTCCAAAATTGCAATCTTCACGCTGCTATCCTCAGTCATTGAAATCAAGTCTTTCGTATTCAAGTTACTTCGCTCAAGGATATGCACAGCGTTTTCGAAAACCTGTTCTTGGTCTTCGTCTTTACCATCGGCTGAAATCATAAAAAGTACATCCGCTAACCGATCTTTATCACTGTAGTTTCTGGCGACCCAGATATCATCCAAATTCTTATCCAGAAATTCGCTAAATTCCAACTTGCGGTTCTGGTTGCGCAGTAGCCCGAGGCAATTCGCGTACTCATGGCGACTATAGTGAATCTCGAATATAACAGAACTGTACCGCGAGGCATTGGTTTGGAGCTCGGCCAATATCACAGGGTAGCTTGTCGGTTCGCAACTCGCAATGTCAACATTGCAGTCCTCCTGCACACATTTTCTCACAATGGACAAATCTAAGCTCCTTAAAACATTTTCTAGGTCTTTAATATCATTTCTTTTATCGGATTGAATGATTTGTCGAGCATGTGATAGAATTTCGAGGTAGTTTTCAATCTTGTTATTCAGTTTCAGAGATCTGGTTTCTGATATGAAGTTTATCAAGCCATGAGGGACCCACAGATCCCCGAAAGTTTGGATACCGCATAGATATAGGAACACACGAATGTCTACTTGTTCAGAAAAAGCAAGCCACTTATCTACAATGCTTTTGTCGATCGAGGAACAGTGAAATGTATTAAGAAGGAGGTAGAGGGTTCTTAAAAATTGCTTTTGCATCTCGGAGAAGGCTCCTAGGTTGTCCTTCTTCAGTGAATTTTGGAAAAGGTCCTCGATTTTCCCGATAGTAGATTCGCTATAGTCAGAAACTTGTAGAACGTAAGGCTCTTTGAGTAAAAGGTAGATCCCTGCTGTGCCGTAAAGGGCAGTTGAGGTTTTTTCTTCGAATATTTTCTCAATGTAGTCTTTTTCTTGATTTATCCTGAACTCATGATTTCCAGCGCATAACGGAACAAGTCTCATTTTATCAACTACAAGTTGCTTGTTTTTAGAGTTGTTTACCGTAAAAATGTGAGACATTTGTGCAATGCGTATCCTTTTGTGTTTGCTGCTTGTTACTCTTTGAATGACGGACGGCTCGGAATTCACTTGAACTCGATACACGTATATTCCTAAGTCACCGTAGTCTACAATGACAAAAGGGTCTTCGACAACAAAGTCAGTGGGGAACTTCTCGAAAACAATTGTACCTTGCGTGATGTCGCCATCGCTGTTTAATACAAGGCCCATTGCATTCTCATCCTCAGAGCTGCCACAGGCCAAGAGGAATTCGGTGGGGCTATAAGATGCTATCACAGGGCTCAAGATAGCACTTGTTTCACTTATCTTGAAAAGTGGTGTACCTTTTCCGGTTTCGAGATCAACAAGTTCGTAATTTGAACCTGTTGCCGCCATTATTTTCTTGCCGCAAGTTGCAGCTTTTGTTACCGCGTGTTTATAACGTGAATCGGTAATAGTGACATTTCTAGTTGATATGACAAGTGATTTAACTCCGGTTGTCCCAAAAGTTCTAACCTTGTATGTGTTAGATTTCTTTGAATAGCTGACAACGTTAAAATCGCTGACATCTTTCACACTATCCATATTGGGCACTGGGGCAAATTCGGGGAGGAGAAAAAAGTGCAAAGCGCTGCTAAAATGTACCAGTGCAATCTCAATCTTCGGCAATACTTCAATCTTCTCGACTGAGAAATCATTGGTATCATTGAACTTGGTTTGGGACACCAACATATAATTACCTGGCTCCATCTCGAAATAATGTAACAAATCACCTTGTCTGGTTCCTAGATAGAGATTTTTGTCGTAGGCGTCGAATGCAGTATAGTCTAGTTCCCGAGGAAGCCATTGAATAAGTGGTTGTATCGTTAACGGTCCTCCTGAGCTCTCAATCTCCTCATTATTCTCCTCTGGGGTATCCACCTCGGAGACACCTTCTTGCAATAGTGTGTCCCCTGCTGGGTCAACCTCAGTCGTTAATTCCTCGCTGGCTAAGTTCTTTGAATTTGAAGAATGATTGTCGTCATCGCTCATGTCAAAGCCAGCCAGTAGCACTTGTTGGTCGCTAAGGGCTTCGAATATGGTTTAAGTTGTAATTGTTCAAGGCTTTCTCATACTAGAGATTCATTCGTCAACCATGACAAACTTGCTTATTCACAATTATATAATATACAGGCTTAAGAGTTAATGAATGATGAGGACTACTTGGAGTGTTCAAGCGTTGTTCATGAGTTTGACCAGTAGACGAGCACCTTTGTTGGACTCATCTTCTGTGTTGATTTTTTTGGAAACCTTTTTCAAGGCTTTTAGGAAAGACTTGTCTTTTGCCTTGGATAAAGATTCGAAAATAGCCACGATTGTGAAAGAGCTGTCAGGAGTGTTGATCCATTCCAGCAAATTGGTTTCATCGATAATTTCATCATAGAATTTCTGAGCAAAGTCCAGGCCCAAACCTTTGACACTTTGCAAGGGCTCGAGCTTCTTCTCCTTCGCATTCCATTTTCCGCCCTGAATGAGCGACTTTAACAGTCTCACAGAGAAAGGTTTGTGAATTGGGTGTGACTCCTCAGATACATCGCCCTTGAAATACGTGGCAATGGTGTCGACAATCTCTTGGTGTCTCTCTTTGTCTTTGTCGCTCAGCTCGTTATAAAGTTCGTCGTTCAC
The DNA here is from genome assembly GCA_030580015.1 of Lachancea waltii. NCBI lineage: Eukaryota > Fungi > Ascomycota > Saccharomycetes > Saccharomycetales > Saccharomycetaceae > Lachancea > Lachancea waltii. The sequence continues at coordinate 222,157 of JAKTSC010000007.1, read as the reverse complement.
AAGAACTTCATTAACAAACTGACAGCCAAGAGTCTCGGAGAGTAGTAAGTCATAGTATTTGGAAATGGTGCTGAGATACATGGGCGCAAACTTGTTGAGAAGTTCCTTCCTTCTCTGTTCGAATGGTTTCTTAGACGTAGCCTTTGAGAGTTCAATGTACTTTTCCAAGTCCTTCTTCACAATAGGAGAGAAGTACTTACCATCAAGACCGAGCATAATGTACAAGAAAGGTCTTCTTCCATATTTGTCAAATGCGAAGCTCTGTAGCATCTCCTTGACACTAGGGCCAAACGACTTGAACATCAAGACAGTGTCATCGACGCACATGAGTGCCGTGATGAAGACGATGTTTCCATGTTCATTTCTGATAAGCTTGTCAGCATGCTCTTTCAAGTTTTTGATGATTGACTTTCTCTCCTTAGCGGTAGCTCTTGCCAAAAGCGTGCAAGCAACTTCAGAACCCTCTGGGGTGTGGACAAGCTCAGCGTACTTTTCGTCAAGGACCTCAATAAATTCAGAGATTTCCTTGTCGCCAGCGATCTTGACGTAGTCCCGCATAGCCGCGTGTAGAATTTGGAACCCAGTTGAACCCTTCTCAACAGAAGCGGTGATAGTTCCTATCAAGTTCTTGGAAATGATGTTCTTCTTCTCTGCACTGCTGTCGCACACCTGCTCTAAAGTCAGGTCTTTGTGAGCATCTCTGAAGACTGCGTACTCAGCACCCCAGAATTCTCTGAGCATTTGTTGTTTCTGTTCTTGAGAGGCGTACAAAACGTAGAGGTCTTCTACAACATAGGCACCCTCACGATGTCTCATCAACTTTCTGAGAGAACCATGCAACTCATCTATGATTAACTGCCTCGATTGCTTGGACCCATAGTGGAGCAGTTTTACGAGCAAGTACTTTCCGTACGACGAGGTAGCCAGAACGTAGTATTGGCCCTTTAGAGCCTCCACGATTTGGTCGCGGCGCTCCTTAGGCGAGTACTTAACTAGTGTTTGGACCACACGCGATGCATCGTGCTTCATAACCAAGTCACTAATGCAATCTTTGGAAAGCGCCCAAACTTCGTTGGCTAGTTTTTCACGCACTTGCTTTGGCACAGGAGGGTTGTTGACACGCAATCTCTCCCAAAGTGATTTGATTTGTTGAACTTCAGCTCCTGACTTTCTTTGCATTTTACGTTCTTTCTGCAACTTTCTTTGCTCTGCGTGTTGGCTGACGCCGTCTTGTGATCCCTCTGACTTAGTCTTTTTGTCTGCGTCCTCATCCGAATCTTCTTCAGCGTCCTTCTCGTCCTCATCTTCGCTAGATGATGCATCAAGCTCATCTTCTTCAGACTCTTCGCTAGAAATAACGCCCTCGAGCTCGTCATCTTCCTCATCTGATGAACTGGCTCTTACGCTCTCCTCTTCGGACGATTCCACGGAGGGCTTCGCCTTTTTGACATTTCTTTGATCCTTAGAATTTAGCGAATGCTTCTTTCCAGTTTTCTTGGATGCTAGAGGTGCCATTATGTCTAGTGTATCGTTGATTTCTGTTTACCTTGAAGACCTCATCTCATCGGTGATGAACTAAAATTTTTTAAACGCTATAAACTAATGCCTGAAAAGCAATGGACGTCGGTATGGCTAAAAGTGATCAAACTTGGTAGCGGCAGTCCTCAATCGTTCTTTTCAATAAAAAGACAATGATGAGCATTCTCAAGCAATGGAGTACAAGGAATAACGGTTTTATTTAGATATAGTAAATGTATGTATCGTATAGGTTTTAATTACAGTGCTGAATTTTAATATTGAAAGAAAATGAAGTTGTTAGGCTTCAATTCCAGTGAGTGAATGGAGGAGTTTTCGTCACGCACGCCGCCCAGCAGCAGTGGAGACGTGTATCTATGCAACGCTGGAAATGTAAATTTTTTCGGCCTATTAGTAGCAAAGATGAGCAATCAACACTCCATTAATTCATCTGAAGGTTTGTTCTTGTGGAAGTCTTGGAAGTTGCCATCCGCAGATGCCGTTTTTTGACGTGCAAGCTGTTGCTTACGTTTTTTGGCAAGAACCTTCGAAGCCTTGATGTTGAATCCGTCCTTGAGAATCATTTGAACTTCTTCGAGTTCCAAGCCTGAGAGTTCTGGGTAACAGAAGTAACAGAAGAAGAAGGACAGAAGCGACAATCCGGCGAAAAGAGAGAAGGTGCCTGTAGGTGTGATGTTTTCCAGCATGGTCAAGAAAGTGGAAGCAATAATCAAAGAACCACCCCAGTTTGTAGCAGTAGAGTATGAGGTACCAATACCCCTGACGGCTTGAGGGAACAGCTCAGATTGTTGCCATGGCACGGTACCGATACCTAAGGCGTAGAAGGCAGCAAAGCAGATGATGGAAAGGATAACGACAATTCCCCAGGCACTGAAACCAGTATGCTCAATGATGGCCTTTCCACCACCTTCAAAAGTGACACCTAGATAGTGGAATGCAACAGCACACACAATCAGAGACACACACATACCAGGAAGGCCAATTAATAAGATAGATCTCCGGCCAATGCGATCAATGGCAAAGAAGGCAACGAGAGTAAAGATGAAATTAGTGCCTGCAACCACGATGGAAACGGCAGCAGAGTTTTTGAATCCCACGGTCTCGAAGATGGTTCCCGAGAAGTACATAAGCGAGTTCCAACCACAGAACTGTTGGATTCCTTGCAAGGCACAGCCAAGAATGAGGGCTCTAAAGTTAGCGGGCACGGTGTGAATCTCCTTGATAGTGTTCCAAACCTTTCCAGGGACAGAGTCACCAGGGATGGTACGGTTCAAAGCATGAAGTTCTTGAATTTTTTGGTGGATGAGGTCTGCGGGGGCGTCGACATAACTCTTGGCAAGCACCTCAGCAGCTTTATCAAGTTTTCCCTTCATCACGTAGTAACGCGGAGTGTCTGGCAGGAAACAGAAACATACAAACTGGGTGAAGGTGGGGATAAGTGACAGACCAACAAGGATACGCCAGCCGTTGTGAACATGATCAAGACCAGCACCGCAACCATATGCGATCAGTTGACCACCAGTGAGACATAATGAGTTTATGACGACAAGACGACCACGAATCATTTTGGGGGCGATCTCACCGATGAAAAGAGGCGAAATGAGAGACCCAATACCGACACCGAAACCCATGATCAAACGTCCCACTGCCATTTGCCAGAACGTGCTAGCGGAGACCTGAAGAACGGCGCCAATGACGAAGAACAAATTTGAGATCATTAGACAAGGTTTGCGACCCCAGATATCGGCACATGTACCTGCAGCGACGGCACTAATGAGGGCACCAAGCGAGGTAGCAGCAGTGATGATTTCCTTGTCGCCGTAAGTCAAGACCCGGTTATCGAGGTCTGTACCGATGGAGATCAGTGCACTGGAGATGTAACCAGTGTCATAACCAAACAGAAAGCCCGAGATGGATGCAACAAATGTGAGAATGATGATGAAGGGCGACACTTTCTGGTTGAAAGTAATCATGACGGAGGTGTCATCTTCGTCGTTAACAGGACGAATCTGGATCCGGTCCTCGAGGGCCGCGGCGCCAGAGGCGCCTGCGGCATCCGAGATGCCGGCTTTGGTGGGCTCGTCATTCGAGGGGCCCTTGAGCGATGATACGCTTTCAGTGCTCATTTCAAACTTGTGAGTCGTCATAGAGGAAGCAAAGCGAGCGAGCGACCGTTGTGAAGCGCGGCAAGAAACGAATGTCTGGATGAAGCGCTATTGCAGCGTCTATATATACGTTTTGCGTGGCAGTTGACGAAAAAGGAGGAGTGGCTTGCAAATGGCTGCAGTAATGCGGAGGCGGGCTAGACTGTTGTTTTGAGAGTGCACGCGGTCTCGAAATCTCTGGAACCCGTGAAATTTCCGCTGCTATCGGTGTGCAAATGTCGTCAAGGATAGGTGTTCTTTGTGTTCAACTGTTTTTGGAACGCCCCCGACCCCACTTTCGATCTGGTGTGGCAAAAATTTTCGTTGCAGCCCTAGCGACAGCCGAAAATGGCGCACCGCGACAATACAACGTTACAAAATACAAAAATTACATATTTTCATTGTAAAGGGCCCGTTAGAAGCCAGCGCATGGCACACCGCTCTCTAGCCGCCCAGCTCTTGGAAGGGGGTCAAAGTTCCCTTTCGTTAGAGTCCTTTTAAGCTTGATTTGTTGATATATTGTAGAACAGGGCTAGCGTGTTGAGGTGAGAGACCCCGTCTGTAGCGACTCTCGTTGCTTTTCTCATGCAAGGTCGGCGAAACTCTTGCGGTCTTGATAGCGAGGTGGCTGCAAGTTCGGCGAGGGTGCATGAAAGGAGGATGAGCCAAACACCGGGAGGGTAATGTTCGTCTTATGTGATAGTTCGTTGTGGACTTCCGCAATTTCCCCAGGATGTGAGGTATAGTTTAAGGGTAGGTGACAGCGATTATGGCGGGTTACCCTCATCTATGAGGTCACATGATGAGAGTTTCACAGAGAGAGATATATAGAAGCGAATCTGGTCTATTACAGAAGAAGCCCATATGATGGAGGGAGATTCATCATTGGGTTTTGATCTAACTAACTGACGAGCTCATATTACGGTTATAACGGTTTGTTGAGTTTCGTACAACTGTTACTTATTTAATAGAGTTGGTATGTTATATGTGTGCAGATATGATTGAGTGAGTTAGGTCGTTTTAATGGAGAGGCGGAGGTGAGCAGGTGAGTGGGTGAGCATGAGTAGGCGAATAAGTGAGTCCCTGTAGTAACTTACGGAAAACGGATTTGCTTGGGGTGGGTCTTTTCCATTTAGTAACTTTATACGTATGAACAGGACTGCTACCACTGGCAAGCTAGTAATAATTCAGAAAGATTGCGTCCAGATATCGAGCAAACAATTACAGAGGCCTGTCCGTCTGAGAATCGAGAGACAAGTGCGGTTTAGTACGCAGGTGTGACCCTATTGTCTGGATCCGCAATAGAATTGATCGCTGTATACGTATATTGAATATCTCACTGTGTTTGAGGTACACATACAGTGTCAGCGTCTGGCGAGATGTGTCTGAGGTAGATGTAGTTCCATAGTTCAAGTAAATGTTCGGTTTTCTGGTTGGCGTGAGGAAATGATGCGTGCAACGTGTATGTTGCGATTTTAAGTACATTCCTATTTTCAAATCGGAAGCCCAGCATACTGAAAACCTTGGCGAAGAATTGATGCAGGATTTGGTCTCTATCACACATAAACCTCCCATCAGATGCTACTGCGATAGTGAAAAAAAAAAGCATAATTCCACCGATTTGAGAAATCGAAAACAACTACTATCCTGCCTTTTCCACTAGGAAGAAATTTGACGTATATCTTGCGTTCCGCCCAAAATACACACAACTCTCCTTATTCATAACTCATCTTTTAATCTTGCAAAAACATCATCAAGGGCTTCCTCAACCATCGTTTGCATGGCTCCTGTCGCCTCCTCTATGATTTTTGTAGGAGTTGCAGACACAACACTACTAATCACCGTTCCTGGCACAACACTAGTTCCCACGTGTACTTTCGGAACTACTCCTAGAACCCCTAGAATACTGCGGAAAAATCTAAACCAGACCCACAACATCAGCTTGACAGGCATCTTGAAAATCCTCCGCCATAGAACCCAACTTATACACAGCCCCAGAAAGGCCAGACCTGTGTATATCTGCCGCCGCTCACGGCCCGAGGACTCGTTAATTATCTTCACAACTTTGGAAGATGTGTTAAGTACCCCTGATAAGCTCTCAAACCGATCGTTCAGCTTGTTTAACGATCTGGTCTGCTCTTGTAACTCGCCAAGATTAAGCTCACTTTGCAGGACTGATGTTTGCACCAGCTGGCTAGTACGCATCAGTGTTGAGGTGATCTTCTTGTTTGTTGACAGCAGCTGCTGTTTCTTTGATTTTGCTTTTACTTCGTCCGAGTTTCGCGATACCCCGCTCTTTTTTCGTTCGTTAACGACCTCATCTTGATATCTTTCGAATTTTTCGATCTGAAGCTCCTTAAAACGTACTCTAAACTCATCGTGGGCCTTTACTTGAGCTTCTTTATACCGTCTCTCCAGCACTTCGATAAAGTCCACGGCTCGTACTACTTCTGCAATCTGTGCTACCGTTTCTTTGTCCTGCTTTTGACCACCATTTTCTATCTTTAGCCCCCCTGATCTTTTCCACGTTATGCAAAGCTTACGGTTCAGTTGTGTGATGCATACAATCGACACCAGTATCAATTCCCTATATTGAGAAATGAGGTCAACTGCGGTTCCAGAATACGGTTCTTGAAGAATCTTGGCTTCAATTTCTCGCAGTTGAATCATGCAATCTTCAAACTCCGAATTGGGCATCACTTTAACCACTTGGTCGCTAAGATCCTGCGTCTTTCCGTGTAGCGCTTTGGTCATTTGCCAGAGGGACTTGGATATAATTCTTCAATATGTTGATATAATTTCAGAAATTCACGTACGAAGCGATCCTAAAACTAATATACACAACCCTGAAATAAATCCGAGTTTAGCCGCCCAGCTTTTTCTGTCTTAAGCAAGAGGCAAGAGTTCCAATATGTTTCCAAAAATCCAAACTACACAACTGATAGGCAGCAGGCCTAGCTCTGCACTCCATATTCTATTTTCGGACGATTCGGACGACTCTAACGATTCTCAGGATGATACCGTTGTCCCATTTATCAGCCTCGTAACAAGATCTCAAGCAGTACTACCGCCGGATAGCTTCCTGTGTACAATTGCTAACGAACACCTGAGAAATTGCCACAACATGTCCTTAGTATTATGGTTAATGAATGGAACTGTGACGCTAAGTATGGATTTCCAAGAGTGCGATGCTCCCTTCCAGCTTTTTAAAGATTGTTATAATCCTTACTCCACCAACAAGTATGAGAACTACTTCCAAGTATGGCCCAAACAGACCAAACTTGCACGAGATGATGGTGCCAGCTTTGAGATTTCAATCTTCCCTCAGCTGTTCCAGGTCACAAAACTGGATCACCTTCGCACGCACGAGCTGCTCTTCCAGTATACCCAGCAGTTTGCCAGAATCATTGATATTTACAAAATGCGGGCAGTTCCTCAAAATGCGACCTACTTCAGGTCAAATATTTCCATGCTCTTACAGTCTTACGTCTACGATATGATGTACGATGTTTCAACAAAGTGGCGGACCTGGAATCGCATTGTGGGCAATGAGTTGGAGTTTCAACCCTTCTCCCTACTAATTGCACGCTTTTGGAACAGCTACATGTTTCTGCGCTTCGACGAATCGCTACCAAAATTTGCGTCTACCCTTAATTCAGACCCCAACTGCACAGATTTGGCACAATCAAATACTCGTGCCCCCATATCAGGCCGGCAACAGCTCAAATACGGGATATGGGCCGACTCCAGTAACGGTATAGTTTTGTTCATTAACAGGCTTAGCAACGGAGGAAAGGAGGCCATCCCTACTCATGGTATAAATCTTATGTCAACGAACACTGAGCAAAATGTTTCCAAAATGTTGCTATTCGTTAATTTGTGCCTTGTGGAATGCATTTCGTGGCAACTCCGCGATGAAGTGGAAACCTCATCGTATATTAAGCGCTCCTATTGAAATTTGTGTTCTTTATTTGCTTACGGAAATCATCGCTTAGCCGACTTATTGCTGCTAAACGAGATCAATTTTTCAGGGTTCTTAAAACCACCATCACCAAAACCCAGTTGTAAGAGAGCCTGATCCATAGAATTGGTTGAGATAACATAGATTCATTTGAAAACGTTTAATTTGCAAGATTTGAATACGAGCAATGGCCAAATCCAGTATACCGCTCAACCCGAGGACAACTTCTTATGAGTTTAGCGGGATTCCCGGGGCTCTGGGCATCACTTTCGGCTTGCCTTTGGTTTGCATTGTGCTTAACCAGATGATTAGGCCCGACTATTATATCACAGGGTTCTTTTCCAATTTCGATGTAACTGAATTATGGAATCATATCAAGCCGTTCAAATGGTATATGACGAACAAAGAGCTATGGACTTACTATTTGACGTGGTTCAGTGCGCTGGCGCTCTTTGACGTTTTACTACCGGGACGTGTTATGAACGGTATCGAGCTTAGAGATGGGACAAAGCTGCGCTACAAGATCAACGGTATTGCTCTTTCCACGCTGTTGGCAGCCGTGCTGGGTGTCAGATGGAAGCTCACCGCTGGCCAATTGCCAGAGCTGCAGTACCTATACGAGAATCAAACTGACCTCTGTATTATTGTGATCATTTTTTCATTCATCATGTCCATCTTTTTATATGCGGCTAGTTTCATTCCACTAGTCAAAGAAAATGGCCGCGGAGGTAAGGAACGTATCCTATCAGTAAGCGGCAATTCTGGCAACGTGATCTACGACTGGTTCATTGGCCGCGAGCTGAACCCTCGTTTGGGGCCATTGGACCTCAAGATGTTTTGCGAGCTTCGTCCAGGCTTGCTGCTCTGGTGCTTGATCAATATTGCTTGCCTACACCAATATTATTTAAGAACAGGTGAGGTTAACAATGCAATCCTTTTTGTGACGTTGGCTCAGGGCTTTTACGTTTTTGATGGTGTGCTCAACGAAGAAGGTTGTCTTACCATGATGGATATTACAACTGATGGATTCGGGTTTATGCTCGCATTTGGCGATCTGGCGTTGGTGCCATTTACCTACTGCTTACAGGCCCGTTATTTGACAGTATCTCCAATTCACTTGACAAAGGGCTATTTGGGCTTTTTGGTTGGTGTCATGTCGCTGGGATACTACATTTTCCACTCTGCTAACAAACAAAAATCGGACTTCCGTCAAGGTAAGCTACCGCACTTGGAAAGCCTTGATACCAAACGTGGAACCAAACTTCTGTGCGACGGATGGTGGGGTATGTCCCAACACATGAACTACTTCGGTGACTGGCTTATCTCACTCAGCTGGTGCTTGGCGACTGGTTTTCAGACTCCGCTAACCTACTACTATTCCTTGTACTTCGCCACATTGCTGATTCACCGTCAACAGCGTGATGAACACTTGTGCCGCATCAAATACGGAGATGATTGGGACAGATATGAGGCCAAGGTTCCCTATAAGATTGTTCCTTATGTATACTGAGTGCAATGGGAGGCGATCGTCATAACAAGTGATTGATGCCCCGGCTCCAACTTGCATTTGTTTTCTAGATTTCATTATTCTGTATATTCTTTGAAAAGTGTACTACTCAATTATACACGGTCAAGCCTGTTGCACGTCCTTGGAGTGATGCTCGATCAGGTCCTCCTGGTACTTGCAAAGAGCTGCACGTAGTTTTGGCACAAAGCTGTCTCTGACAATGGCATGGTGCTCACCAAAACCCTCAGGGCGGATCTCAAATTCCGATTCGTCATGAACAAGTTCTGGGACCAAAATCCTACCTTCACAAACACTTTCTCCCGATTTAGCATCCACTACCTCTGTGCTGAACGTCACGTCTAGGTCGAAATAGCAAATGACTTTACCTTTTCTCTGCGAAACTTGAGAGTCGCCCGACACCGCCTCAAGCTTACTTATACGCACGGTTTGAGCACCATCAAGTGTGTCGCAAGACACTTTCAACTCCCGCATATAGCTTTCTGTCCAAGGAAGTGTGTTCTTGTCAACCCAGTGCCAATTGTTTGGATTGAGGACCACCATTGCAAGATATGATAACGTTAGCTAGAGAGAAATGGAAAGACGGTTGAAAAACAGGAGGGGCAACGACTAATACAAGCTCTACTCTGCACTATTCTGTCAGCAGATTATCAATCGATACTCGTCTCTTTAAATCACTTGAAGTTCGCTCATCGCAGCGAACCTTCCAGATACAAGATGTACTGAAAAAAAAAAAAAATGCCAGCATTGAGCAACAGAAAAAGCAGCGGGTATTGCAAAAGCCTAAAGCGTTGGGCGTATATCGACAAAATCAACTGAGTTCACTTGGATTTGGAATTGGCTTTGGAACTGAGAGCTACTGTTGATGACAACACGCCAATGCGCGACTTGGTGAACTGAAGCCAAGGCTTCTCGATCACGTGATCCACTCGTTGACGAACCTGTGCGGCGAAATGAGAGTCAAACTGGGAGTCCTCGACCACCAGAAGGAGCCCATCGTGGTCTGGTTCAGTACATGTGGCAACGACAGCATTTGATCCACGTGGTAGCGGGACGAGCGTGACATCGATGCTAGAGATGCTGGCTAGGAGCGGGATCTGTGAAAGCAGAACACTTGGAACGTCATCACGATTGCATACAAACAGGAAGACAGAAGCCGTTGAAGGCGGCGCCTGCAAGTACTGAACTACGTTGTTGAATCCAGAGTATGCTTGAAACGGGGCGTCTAACTGTAGTGAGCGGGCATGTGCTAAGGGCGTGATGACGTGAGTTTTCACTAAGTCAGCGACAAGTGGCTGGTCGCGCACAAAAGGCCACATATGAGACTCATCTGTGTAGGGGTTATCAAGAATCGGTTTGTATACTTGTTTTCTGCGCACAGAAGTCTGCTGAATCTGTTTCAAAGAGTTCATTTGTCCCCCGATCTCATCTACTTTGGATATTCAATTTAACCAGAGCTGCTCGCTCGCTTTCAAAATAATTGGCGATGAGCCGTGAAAAATGATTTTCACAGGCTGTTGTTGGCAATTTGACTAGAGAAGCTTTGGGAGCTGCTGCTGGCTCATTTCGTTTGACTTCTGGAATTCAATCTAGCCACCTAGGTCTTTATTATCTTTGCTGCTTTATTTTGCGTGCCCTTTGCTTGATGGAGTGAGGAGCTAACGGGCCAACAAAGCTGTCTTTTGATTAATCGACAGGCCTTATTTCCCTGGCAAATGAAAATATAACGCTATTCTCTTGGTCACTAGGAATCTACGTTCTGTTTGGCTTGATAATGGCTCGTGTATATGATGTGTTTATTAAAAAGTACTCGTGTACTCATTTTTTGGCAATGGATGTAGGTTGTGTCACCAATTTAAGCGAAGCTTTAAATTCGATGACACATCCCACAAGATCAAATCTTCAATGATGGCAGCTTCTACAATGGGTTCTACATGCGCCTATGGTCTGAGGCCGTACCCTGACCGAAGTACAAATGCCTTAAACCCCTGCTTTCTTTCGGCAGTGTCTCTGGGTCAGGCATCTTTATTTGCGATTATTGGTATCCTTCAGCTCATACAGCTTCTTCGCGAGCGAAGAGTGCCAGCCAACTTCAAGTATACGAGCTTGTGGAGATCGCTGTCAACTAAGCACTTGTTGCATCTGTCTAACATCACGCTCCAATGCGCTTTGCTTATATGTCTACTGTCTGTTTCTCCTGCTGGCGTACCTAATGTAACAAAATGGAGCACCTTGGCGCAATTACTCTACGTGGCGCTCATTTCAGCTCCTACGCAAGTGTTGGAGTTTTACAGATCGACGGCCTCGATGGGCGGTCAGCTCTTTTTCTACTTAACACAAGCTCTCCTACTCGGTTACCAAATCGCCCAGAGAGCGGCTCACTTTCCTGACGAAAGGTTCAATGTTTTTTCAGGCCGCTATGATGCATTTCTAGAGGCTGCGCTTTTTTTAAACGCGCTTTCGATTTTCATTTACGACCTGTTGTTTTATGCGCCCTCTAAAGAGCTATCAGATTATTACGAGGAAAATGACCTTTATATGGAGTGCCATGTTCTTGAGAACCTCACCTTTACGTGGATGAATAAGCTAATCGGAGAGGTTTATCGCGATGGTGAAATAAAGGACCCCCACAATATGCCTCTTCCACCTATCAATCTGAATGTCAAAGAGAAAGCAAACCATTTGGAGGTCAACTGGGCAAAAGAAAACTGGACTGGCCGGAAGTCTCTTCTACGCGCGATTATTAAAACCTTCGGGAAAACGATCGCAGTGGCAATTTCCATCGAAATTGTGAAAGACTTCATGACGATTTTGCAGCCCCAACTATTGAGACTGTTTATCCAAGAGTTTAATGTTGATTACAGTCGGTCCCATCCTGCACTTAACGCTGTGTTTGTTGCTATTGGTCTGTTTCTAATGAAGTTTATCTCCACCTGTCTGTCCAACCAGTTTTTTATTATGATATTCGAAGCTGGTATGGGAATTCGCGGCGCTCTCATGACTATGCTTTATCGCAAATCTTTAAACCTTTCGCTTGAGGCCAAAGAAAGCAAAACAGCAGGTGATATCATGAATCTGATGTCGGTGGACGTTTTGAGAATTCAGCGCTTCTTTGAAACGTCACAAGAGCTCATTGGATCACCTATTGCGCTCATTACGACCCTGATATCCCTGTACACATTTTTAGGAAACTCTACTGCGGGAGGAATCTTGGTCATGGCTGTAATGTTCCCGATTAACAGCTATCTCTCCAGAAAAGTGAAAACCTTGATACAGCAGCAAATGACTTACAAAGATGCTAGGATTAAGACTATCACAGAGCTTCTAAACTCGGTGAAAACCGTGAAACTTTATGCTTGGGAAGAGCCCATGCTTAAAAGACTAGACCATGTGCGTAATGATCTGGAGTTACAGAATTTCAAAAAAATATCCATCATCACTAACCTGATTCTCTTCGCTTGGAACTGTGTACCTATTCTGGTTGCGTCATCTACATTTCTCATATATGCTTTGACCATGGATGTTCCATTGACTCCACAAATTGTGTTTCCCTCCCTCTCACTATTTGATATCTTGAATGATTGCATCTACACTATCCCTCGCACTATCACCAACTTTATTGAGACTGGGGTTTCTCTAGGCAGATTGAAAGACTTTCTCCTTGCGAAAGAAATCGATAAATCATTTATTGAGTTTGAAAGCTTACCTTCTGACGGAAAAGTACCTGTCATCGAAGTTCATAATGCCACCTTCCTGCGTAAAATTCCCAACGATTCAACTGATGATGAATCTTACGACGAAGAAGCAGCAGTAGAAAGCTCTCAAGTGGCTTTGAAAAACATTGATGGCTTTCAAGTGTTCAAAGGTCAGCTTGTCTGTGTCGTAGGCCGAGTTGGTGCTGGCAAGTCCACATTTTTACAAGCCCTACTAGGTCAACTGCCATGTATCAGCAATTCTCCTTCACATGCGTCACCAACGGTGCACTTCAGAGCCAATTCAGTTGCTTTATGCTCGCAGCAATCTTGGATCATGAACGCAAGTGTAAAGGATAACGTTTTGTTTGGTCACAGATTTGACGAAGCAACCTACAAAGCCACATTGGAAGCATGCCAGCTTGTGCCCGATCTTGAAATCTTAGCTGATGGCGATGAGACACTTGTAGGCGAAAAGGGAATTTCGCTTTCAGGAGGTCAAAAGGCCCGGCTGTCCCTTGCTAGAGCAGTTTACTCTAGATCCGACGTTTATCTCTTGGATGATATTTTGAGTGCCGTTGATGCAGAGGTCTGCAAACGTATCATTGAGCAGGTATTAAGCAAGAAAACTGGTCTTCTCAAGAATAAAACAGTAATTTTAACAACAAATTCAATTTCAGTCCTCAAACATTCTCAGAGCATTTATGCTCTAGAAGATGGTGAAATTGTGGAGAGCGGATCTTTCAATGACATTATGCGTCGTGACGACAGCTCCAAGTTGAAAAGATTAATTGTTGAATGTGAATCCGAGAACACAAAGGCTAAGATTGAACCTGTAGATAGCGAAATCAAAGCTCCTGTTAACCTGGAAGATGTCGAATGTAATGCAATGGAAGAAGAAGTTCAGCTGCAGGTTCCTGTTGAGGGCAGCACGGGAATCTCTACACAATACCAATCTCGGAAAGCGTCAATGGCCACTTTGAGACCTCGTGAAATTATCGATATCAATGCTGATACAAGAAAGACAGCACAAAAAGAGGAAAAGAAGGAGAAGGGCAGAGTGAAAACAAAAGTTTACATGACCTACTTAAAGGCTTGCGGTTACTTTGGCGCAGTTTTCTTTTTGATTTTCATGGGCTTGTCGAGAGCATTACTTGTCAGTGAAAACTTCTGGCTCAAACACTGGTCTGAAGATAATGAAAGAAACGGTGGAAATAGTAATGTTCTATTTTATGTTGGCATTTATGTTTTCATTTCTTTGAGCGCAGCGTTGTTAAGCAATGCGAGAACAATTGTCCTACTCTTGGTATGTTCGATCAAAGCTTCCAGAAAACTTCATGACACTATGGCACTTGCCGTCATTCGCAGCCCAATGAGTTTCTTTGAAACTACCCCCGTGGGCCGAATTATCAACAGATTTTCGAGTGACATGAACTCGTTAGACGATAGTGTACAGTATGTGATGAGTTTCTTTTTGGTTTCGATCCTGGATTATCTTGTTGTGGTGATCATTATAGGGTATCAGGTACCTCTCTTTTTGATCGTGAACGCCGTCCTTCTGGTCATATACTTCTACTACCAAGTCTATTATGTGACTTTGAGTAGAGAGCTTAAGCGTCTCATGAGTACTAGCTTTTCGCCTATTATGTCAATGCTGAGCGAAACACTTGCTGGCCACATGATAATCGACGCATTCCGTCACTCTGATCGCTTTGATTACCTGAATGTGGAAAATGTCCAGTTCAATATCAATTGTCTCTTTAATTTCAGATCTACGAATAGATGGCTCTCGATCAGGTTAGAGTCTATCGGAGCGTTGATGATCTTGACCACAGCTCTCTTATCGCTTGCAACTAAAAACGGAGGACACGCGCTTTCGACAGGCATGGTTGGCCTTTTGATGAGCTACGCTCTGCAGGTTACGAACAAGCTGATGTGGATCGTTAGAATGTCTGTTCAGCTGGAAACAAACATTGTCTCGGTTGAGCGCATTGTCGAATATTGTGATCTTCCACCAGAGGCTCCTCCTGTGATTGAAGACTCCCGTCCTCCAAAAAATTGGCCATCACAGGGCTTGATCCGGTTCAAGAACTACTCCACGAGGTATAGAGCCAACTTGGATCCAGTTTTGAGGCATCTTGACCTTGAAATTAAGCCTCAGGAAAAGATTGGAATTGTTGGAAGGACAGGTGCAGGTAAATCCACATTATCGCTTGCTCTATTTCGGATCCTTGAGCCATCTGAAGGTACAATCGATATTGATGGCGTTGATATAAGCAAGATCGGGCTGAAAGACCTCAGATCCAATTTATCCATTATTCCACAGGACGCGCAAGCCTTTGAGGGCACTGTGCGGACTAACCTTGACCCCTTCGAGCAGTACTCAGATGAGGAAATTTGGAAAGCTCTCGAGCTGTCGCACTTGAAGCCGCACATTCTAAAGATGGCAAAGGATGATGCTGACCCAGAAAAGAAGGAAGACTTGCTGCAGACAAAAATCAGTGAAAACGGTAGCAATTTGTCTGTGGGACAAAGACAGCTGCTCTGCTTGTCGCGTGCACTCCTGAACCGATCCAGAATTTTGGTTCTGGACGAGGCCACAGCTGCGGTCGATTCCGAGACTGACAGACTAATTCAAGAAACTATTCGGGCTGAGTTCAAGGACCGTACAATCTTGACAATCGCCCACAGAATCGATACGGTCATGGATAGTGACAAGATCATGGTTCTCGACAAGGGTGAAGTTAAGGAATTTGACTCTCCATCAAACCTGCTAGCACAGAAAGACTCAATATTCTACAATTTATGCGACCAGGGTGGCTATCTGTAAGCTATGGAGCCCAAAAAACAAAAAAAAAAGATGGATTTCGAGCCTAATGACTCGCCGTCGTCTCCAATAAAATCAATCATTCATTCTCACGCTGAGTTTTACAAACTCGAGTCTAAATAGCGTTTATATAATCAAATATTCATATGAAGTTAGCAACAGAAGCGTCTAACCATGCTTCCTCAGTTTCTTAAATATTAAGAAGTGTGACCATACGGCTGAATCATAAATCCAAGCAGTACTCACCCTTTCATCAAATTGGGCGTGTGGCGTAGTTGGTAGCGCGCTCCCTTAGCATGGGAGAGGTCATCGGTTCGACTCCGGTCTCGTCCATTCTTTTTTCAATTCTTTTCTCAAATCTTTGGCGATGCAGTAAGTAGTGTTCGACGGGTTTTTTTTTTGGCCTCCTGATCTTAATTTCTGGAAACATTTCCTGAGAAACAATCTGGAAACATTTTCAGAAACATCCACCCCATGATCCGGGTAACAGTATTTTTCAGATCTCCTCGAATTTCGACTCATTACGCGAAACTGAGTCAAAAGTAAATAGAAACGAAAATGTCATGTTACCCTCTTTTTGACAAGAATCTAGGCTATTTCCGTTGTGTAAGCAGTTTCGTATTTACGCATGGAATGGAAACAGAACTTCGGATTGGTATTTGGCTCAGAGATCAGAACTTCAAGCACCCTCTTCTGCAAACAGATAGAAAGTCCGCACTAGAGGCGATTTAGTTATACACAATGAAGGCGGTATTCAGTGTACCGTGGACGCTGTGTTTATACTTGCTGGTGTCTCAAATCGCGGTGTCTCAGGCAGCGAATTACAACGAGGTAGGATGCTACAAATTGTCGGAGTTGAGCTCCCTGAGCTCGAAAGGAGTGTATACGTACCAGAGTGTGTCGTATTGTCAGAACGAGTGCGACGGAAGCGAAATATATGCGCTATTGGGCGGTGATACGTGCTACTGTGGGAGTTCTGGTTCGGTGCTCAGTTCTGCGAAAAGTGCTGACTCCGGAAGCTGTAATATCGCGTGCAAAGGATGGCCGTATGCTACGTGTGGTGGAAGCGGGTACTTGCAGGTGTATTTGCGTGACGACGTGACAGTTTCGAGCGCTGCAGCCAGTTCCAGTACCACGAGCTCTTCGAGCTCCAGTTCTTCGAGCTCTAGCACTTCCAAGTCTTCCAGCACGTCTAGTGCCAGCTCGGATGCTAGCTCCAGCTCATCGAGCGGTTCCAGCACTAGTTCTGAAACGAGCTCCTCCAGTAGCTCTCCGGAGTCCAGTTCAACTGATAGCTCTAGCTCTAGCTCTTCGAGCTCAAAATCGACTTCTAGCTCCAGCTCTTCAAGTTCCAGCTCCCCAACTCCGTCGAGTTCCTCGAGCTCCTCAAGCTCTTCGAGTTCTACGATTACTTCAAGTTCCAGCTCCATCCCCAGCTCGAGTTCCGCCTCCAGTACCTCCAGTACCTCCAGCTCCTCCAGCTCCTCCAGCTCCTCCAGCTCCTCCAGCACTTCTACGATGGCCAGCTCACGGCCCCTGACAACTATCGTAACCGCGTCCGTGTCGGTCGTTACACTGTCAAATAGTGATCATTCTACGGTCGTCGTGACTGCTACAACAGTGGTGGAAGGACCTAGCGCCTCTGCCCAATCAAACAATATTTCCAAGGGAAGTGACGGCAATAAATCCAATAACTCGCTTTCAAAAGGTGCCATTGCCGGAATTGTCATTGGCTCTATCATCGGGTCGTTTCTACTCGCTGCAGCTATTTTCTTCTTCCTCTGGCGTCGTCGCCAGCAGAATTCAGACCTCGAGGAAACCAAGCATCACCAACCTTACTCTTTCGGTGATGGCGGTGCTATGGTTCTTCCAGTGGCAGCACAACGCAATAACTCATTGCGCAATTCGTCATCTTCTAACGATGCACAAATTACTGACGAATATTTACAACCTAGCCCTGTTTTCGGCGACAACTACGGCCGAATAAGACTCAGTAATGGTTCTTTACCGGACCTAGCGCAGGAGCACGGACCTCTGCGCATTGTCAATCCAGACTCCGATTAGCCCACTCCGATCGTACCAAAGTAACATAAAAAAAATTGGCAACATAAAATGTACTCTCTGGAGCAAATTGTTCCGATATGTACTCTACAACTGCCTTCATTGGAAGGCCAAAGCATATAATACCCACATCAAGTCTTTTAGATTCTAACATCAGACGCTATTAGTTTTATGAACGTAATCGATCTGCACCTTTCCAGCCTTTACTAGGTTCCGTGCATGTTAAGAACTTTTTTTTCGCGTTCATCGCATGTTTGTTGTCATAGCTTTTTTTTCGTGGATTCTTTCTCTGATGAACCGACAAGTTGACAGTGGTAACAGCGCCATTTTCTTAGGCATAATATTGACAAAAAAAATAGTAAAGATGTCAGATAAACACGATGAATTATCTCTACACCATATTGTTCGCTTGGCCATTTTTTCCAGGCACTGAATATTCTACCTTTATGTTCATTGGCCGAGTGCAGTAACTTCAATATTCACTATATACGATTCTGTCATTTACAGTTTTGCCAATACTTCGACTGGGCTGAGCTGAAGTCTCACAAGGTATGATTTTGAAATGGTAAGTAAAATGTATGGGCAGGTATGTTGAGAATGAGATCTTGAATGAGACTTCTAAGACATTCATCTGCGATGGCCAAAAATAAAATGCTTCCAATCGGATTTGAACCGATGATCTCCACATTACTAGTGTGGCGCCTTACCAACTTGGCCATAGAAGCTATTTTTGAACTAAAATTAGTTTGGTCTGTTTATACAGCATTCATATCATAATTCACGGCCATTTAAAATTTGTTCATCTCCAGCATCGTGAAGTTCACTCGATTGATCAATCTATACAAGATCATAAAAACTAGCTCACATTTCACCTTTCTAATGCTTGTAACACACTACTCTGTGTTATCCAAAGGCTTACAAGCTGGTCTAAGGGGATTGCTTGTGCCAGGTATTCGCCAAGTATCGATACTTTCACAACTGCGCCCTTCAGAAGGATCTACTAAGACGTACCAAAGAGTCGGTAGAGGTCCTTCTTCTGGTAGAGGTAAGACATCCACAAGGGGTCAAAAGGGTCAAAAAGCCCGTGGCAAAGTCAAGTCATGGTTTGAAGGTGGTCAGACGCCTATTTACAAGCTATTCCCCAAAATTGGCTTCACCAACGTTACATCTCTTAAGCTCAATGAGCTGAACTTGGATCGAATTATGTGGTTCCACCGCAAGGGGCGGTTGGATCTTGCACCAGGTGAGGTTCTAGATATGAAGAAAATGAAAGACTTGGGGCTCGTTACTGGATCCATCAAGCATGGTGTCAAAGTTCTGGCAGAGGGCAAAGAATACTTCAACCTTCCTATAAAAATAGAGGCTTCTAGGGCTTCCAAGGATGCTATCAAGGCTATTGAAAAGGCTGGTGGTGAGTTTACGGCTCGCTACTTCAACAAGCTGGGCCTTAAAGCGCACCTGAGCCCAGGCTGGTTCTTGCAAAAAAGAGGCAGAATCCCTCTGCAGGCCAGACCCGTCAAGCGCAAAGACATCGAGTATTACAGCAATGCCAAAAAAAACGGCTATCTTGTCAAGGAACAGGATCCTCTGTTGCAACAGATTGAACAGGCGCAGGCTGGAGGGCACACCAATCTAATTCGTAAAGCCGCTAAAAAGTCAGCTTTGGAGCTACAACTTGAAAAACTTCAGGACAAACCTGTTACGAACTCAGCAAGCTCTCGCATCATCAAGATGGAGGAGCTGTAGAAATAGTTTTCTCATCATTTGAAACTTGTATATAAAGAAACACGTTCATAAGCATTTTCATCGGTCAAGGCTCTGTGTGGAGGCGTTCGTGCAATGCTTCCAGAGCTAGTCTCTTCCTTCGCTCCTCCACTTGATTGATGACTGTCTTGGCACCCCTATGCTCTGCCAGAGAATTTCCAGTTTCTACGTCATTGTCATTAAAAGGTTCTCTAATCCGGAATTTAACGCAAAAGAGGTAGTAGCAGAACTGAAATAATGGACGAAGAGCCGGTTTGAGCAAGTCTGGGAAAAAGTAGATAAGCTGGAATGTGTCCGAGGCATCTCCAACCACACATTTAGTGGAGTCTCCTATCATGGCTGGAGGTAAAACCTGGTAAAATCTTAGATAGATCCAGCAACAGAAGAAGGTTACCCAGATCGATACGAGCTGCGAAAAATGGTGGAACCAAACCAGTTGCGTCGCAGTAGTAATTACAAGCACAAAGATTGGCAGTAATTTGAACCTAAAGTTTTTGGAGATAATAGGTAAATTCTTAATATGGAAGATGGTGGTTTCGGGAATGAGTTGCTTGTAAATGATGCAGAATCCCACCAACATAGTGTAGTTCCCATCTAGTGGAACATCTAGCCTTACCTGCGGAAAAATTGCTGACGACACTAAGGACGTGATAACAACGACGATGTTTGTAAGCGATCCTATTACCAATACGTACCGCACTAGCTCTTTCGAACTGTTCCAATTGCGCTCGATAAAAGAGCCCCCAATCACCAAGTTGAAAAGGTCAACGCATGTCTTCCAAAACTTGACATCGATTAGGTTGGATAGCACAATTGACCAAGGATGGTATAGTGTTTGGCACGGTACCAACTGTAGTATTGGAGAAAATGCTTGTTTGGATTCGGCTGCATTTGAACTTTCTGGCAAGCTACTCCCGAAACTTGACACGCAGAACAGACTCAAGGTAAATGTTACATACGCCAGAGTAAGAAACTTTGTAGCAGGAGGAAGGTTCCTAAGGTCCGAGGTTAAGGATGGTAAATTGACCTCGAAATATCTCGATTGATACCGCATTCAGCATCCAAATGAAAATAAAACAGGGAGTACCTTTCCGGTCACGTACAATGGATTGTATTTGATTTCAAGCCCTACCAAATTCAACTCATGTTCGTTAAAGCTCATCTGTCCAGCTCATCAATTAAAAAATTAAACAAAAAATACACTCACGGAGGGGGTCGAACCCTCAATCTTCTGATTAGAAGTCAGACGCGTTGCCATTACGCCACGCGAGCTTTTGTTGAAGATTGAAAGAAAAAGAGGATATAGTACAGATAGTTCCAATCAGGTGCCTTGTAATTTGAAGAGTTGATTACAATGGAGAAAGTCGAGTTGGGTTGCAGTGCTTTGCTTGAGTTGAGGGGAACTCAGGCTACTAGTTTTATCACATCTTGTCTTTCTTGAGGAAATAGTATATAGCTAGATAATATTTAAGTTTCTTCTCAGAACTTATACTCTACTTGTTGGTGGCACTCTCTTTCTTGTTATGGGAGCTTACATACCCGTAATTCGAGTTTAAATATGGCTACATTTTGTAACTTACAATCATGACTTACTGAAGTAAACACTACGGGGAGTCAAGATACACCAACCTCGACCATTTGGGCTGGTAGTTTTGGTGATCAGCTGGATGGATTCTTCACGGACCCAGCTGAAGACCTCAACGCTGCACTAACATTTGCGGAAGCCATGTACTTGGACACAGATAGTTCCTCATCTGTTGAAAAGATCGCTGCCCGATTAAGAGTCCACCTTATAATAGGCATTTGTTATAGATGCCATTCTGCCGTACAGTATGCTTTTCGATGATGCTCGGCGGCTAAAGTGGTCTCGAAAAGTATAAAAGGGGGCAAAGTCCAGAATCAAATTACACAATTAACTCAACACTCATTTTCACATATTCTAAGATGAAGGAGCTGCATGGCGTCCAAACATAGCTAATGTTTTTTGCGCAACAAGCGGATCATTTCAACAGTCTATTTGAAACGCGCCTACAAACCCTTACACAGAGCCAACATAAATTACTGGCTGAGGGTTTACTAGTTTGAGGCTTGTTAAGCTCGTCGGACATTTTGGTGGCAACTTCATGCCTCTCCAACCTAATCCCTAGTTACTATCCCACGTGATCTCCTCGAAATCCTTCCTCACAATGAAAACGCACTTTCCCGCGCGTAAACAAAGCTTGGAGATTTGAAAACCCATACGCTGCGATAAAGAACCTTGCATCTGGGTTCTACTTCCGTATTGGATCTTCAATATGACAAGCGCAGATGCGCCAGTGTCCTGCAATCCTGAGAATTCCGAACAGAAAAAGCGCAAGCGCGCATTGAGAGAAAGCTCTTTATCTGAGGACCAAAAGCGTCAAAACCATGTTTCCTCGGAACAAAGACGGCGCCAGGCGATGCGTGAGACTTACGATAGTCTCGTGGACATAGTTCCCGATCTAAGTCCAGCCCAAAGTCGATCTGAGCTCCAAATTTACGCTAAAAGTATGCAACTTGCAGAATGAACCTCATATCTATTCATCTTATGAATTTACTAACAAATACCTCAAAAACAGGCTACAACTACCTAGTATGGCTCTATGAACGCAATCGCGCTCTACGCGAACAATTGGAGAATAAGATGGGTTCTGGAGTCCCACAACACCTGGTATGGGAAATGCCATCCTAGAGCCCTATCAAACATGCCGTACGAAACTAGATAATGAGAATACCGACTGTACCATTGCAGGGCAGGCACTATGTAACAAACCACAGTCCTCTTCACCTATCTTCGCCAACTTCGTCAACTTCGCCTACTTTCTTGGGTCCAACCTCGAAATCAATCACAGGTAATACCCTCTACCTAGGACCCAAATAGTTTTCAGGCTACTAATGGAAGTCAATAAACAATCGCAAATGTACATACAACAAGAGTAAAGTCAAGAGATACCATCCCTCCTCTCGATAACTCCCTAGCTTTGTTTCACAAAATACTCATCTCCTGTGCTACCTTGTTTTTGATATTCTGACCAAAAAATAAAAAATAAACGACCTCGGTGAGGATTGAACTCACGATCTTGCGATTAACAGTCGCACGCCTTAACCAGCTTGGCCACGAAGTCTCGTGATTTGTATGTTTGATGAACGAATGGAGCCCGATATAAACAACCAGGAAAAATCATATTTTAGACGGAAACAGAACGGCATCGTTTAACCGATGAGAAAGCCGAGTGGTATTCTGACAACAACCAAAAAAAAAAAAGCTAGTTCTTCATATTTCGGTAGCAGTAGTTACTCCTTTTATTGGTTTGATTCTGTCCTTATTGTCGATGCGTGCTGCACTTTGGCTTATAGCTGTACTAGGCTACGTTATCCAAATTAAGTGCATCTCGCACATCTATTCTAAGTCATTGCAAGAAAATTTGGATGTGCCATACTTTCTATTTGCACACTGTTCGTCGTGGATTCTAGTAGCGCCTCTTACGAGAATTGTGCTCTACATTAAATATGGTAAGTCGAGTCGGCGTGAGCTGTGGAGTTTAGGGTTTCTCGCAGCAACTCAGAGCCGTATTTGCAACGATGACACGGAGGCTCAGTATTCGAATGTAAACAGGCTCAGATATCAAATCAAGCGTATCGTTCAGTTTTCCGTGCTAGCTTCACTAATCTCGATTGCAGGGTACACTTTCCTAGTCTCCCTGAAGCTGTCACCCGCGCTGGACATCGCCATTATCCATAACACTTCGATGTTTGAGATCGTGTCGCTTCTGTTAGTCGTATCTGGACTTGCTTCAAGAAGGCACCTCTTCCAGAACTTCCTTATGATGGCGACGATTTTGATCGGTATTTTAATCGTTTCCTACACCAAAGCTACCTGTGACGTGCTTTCCGGGAAACTATCCATCAATCCAACTACCGGCGAATTGTCGGACCCTTTCTTGTTCGACAGACTGAAAGGCGCTCTGATCTGTGGCTTGGGAGCCCTAACGATTGGTCCTGTATTCGTACTATGGACCAAATGGACGGCCAACGCCACGAACAAGAACTCAGATAGCCTACGCTCCTTCACAAGGCCCAGCGACAAGGTCTATTTGCTGAATTGCGAAATCAGCTTGATAGGAGTGCTGAACTTGATCATTCTAGGTACTGTCTTATTGGTGTTCTGGAAACGGGATCCGGGAAACCAGTCTGTGATATTTGGCTCTTGGTGGATTTTGGTCTCAATTTTTGCAGGACATCTACCTATGGTGTTGGCCGTTGTGCATTTATGTGACCGCGTCTCCCCCATTTTTGTTTCCACTTGTTTTATTGGTTCGATTGTGTTCACCGCTCTTGCTGACTGGATCGCAGAAAGCTCACAGACAATCATCACCAGATGGGAGGTTATTGGATACCTGGTCATCAGTGTTACTGGTATACTACTTGGTCGTAGGTATTATACATCTGCTAGAATAAAATAAGTAACTTATTTTAGTTCTCAGCTATATATATTTTAAACGTCATAAGAAATATATGCATGTCATAAAAGTAATCCAGCTACTTACCACTTGAGAGTAACAACATTTTTGTTGCCCTTTTCTTTGATCCCGACTTTAATGAGGTCCAAAACTTCCTCATCCGACATGTTATGAACATCCCATTCCAGCTTTCTAACCTCTTCTGCCGGAGATATTAGCTTGCCGCTTGCATACAATTCGGCAACCTGTCTGACAGTTCTCCTCTTATCTTCGGGATTCTTGAGAGAGTTTTTAGTGACCCAGAAGCCCATACTTTTGAGGCCTTTAAATATGTGCAAAGATGGTGGCAAGCTGACAGGCATCTTTGACATGCCTCCGTAAGTCAACATGGTAGCATCCTGATCTAGTTTTCTAGCGATAGACGAACTTGATTTGCCCCCCACCGAGTTCAGTGCGAGCTTGACATGAGCATTGGGCCCTAATATTGAGGGAAGTATTTCCTTCCCGAAAACCTTATCGTTGTTTTGAGATTCGGAAATTACTTTCGTAGCACCATACTTGGATTCCAGCTCATGAGCAACCTCTTCAAAATTGTCACGGTCTCGAATCACACTCAATGTTTTGACATTCTGAAGCCTCGCAAGTTGAGTGACTATTTTTGAGACAGAAGAGGTTCCAGCATTTTGAAAGAGCCAATCGTTCTGCTTAGGGTCCCAATCAATGTAGTTATTCAAAAGCTGATATGCTGTGCATCCGTTAACGGCAATTGTAGCTGCCGCAAACTTGTCGCAGCCCTCTACCTTAACTAGTTGTGAAGCATCTTTACACGTGCGATATGCGGACCAAGTCCCAAAGTTCGCTTGTAGAGGTATGACCATATCGCCTATTTCGAGATCTTGCACTCCTTCTGGCAAATGCAAGACTTCAAAGACACCCTCATTACCTGCGATCGCACTAGGTTCCTTAGTTCCATATTGCAAGGTCTTCTCAGGTTTCGAGGGGTAGACCCCTTCCAATTGATTTAGATCGGAGGGATTAATGGGAAACGCCAAAGTGCGGAGAACTATGGAGTCTCTTAGTGACTCCTTCGGCTCGTATGTGTGTAAAGATAGCACTTTTGAACAGTCTTCCACATCGTGAGATGAGTACACAAAAGATTTAAAGCTTGAAGGAACTTTGGTGGACATAAGCCTCTTAATTCCTGTGCTGAAAGGCTTCATGTCGTTGCTTATCTCGCTGTCAGGGATCGTGTTGTCTTCACCCGACAAAGGGTTGAAATACCTACGTAGATCTTTTGATGACTTGATTCAAGAATACTAACTCAATACGATAATTTTAATTAAGCAAAAGATACACTAGATATCGGTATCAGTCCAGGTATTCGATTGGAGGTATTCGACTCTTTCACGAATGTAGTTGCACATGTTTTCGTTGCTTTGATGTGGAAACTCAGTTTCCTCTAATACCTGCACCAGATAACCGAAATTCTTGTAGCCATCTTTAATATCACAAAGGTAATCTTTAAAGGCTGACCAGTTAGCGAGCTCTAAATCGTAGCTTGTCAATTGGCTGATCTTCGAGTCGTACATACGGTAATGGCCTGCATGCATTGGTGAGTACTCTGGTTCGTCTTTATGATTCTTTAGAGCCTTTGCACCGTTAAACATCATATCTCCCGTGTGAGACCACTCCCAAGGGTCATACTTGGGGAGGTGCGAATGAATGAAGGAGACCTTAGTGAAATGGAAAAAGGACAGGTAGTCTTTCAACCCATACGATGGGCTTTCCTTATCATTGAAGGCTTTCTTCACCTCGTCACTCTTGTCGCACTGTTCTCTCCTCTCTTTTTGGTCTTTGCTCAGTTTTCCCTCGTGGCTTCGGGCCCATTCATCGCAGAATGAATGAAACCTATCTCTTATCGCGTTGCCAATTACTTCACGAGCTAGCGATGAAAACCTCACGTCATCCGTGAAGTCGTGCTGGATCATGGCTGTGCCCCTGAATTGTTTCCCATCGATAGACTTTTCCAAGTCCTCATCGGGAATCCGGATCTCGTCTTTGTCGGCCCAATGTCCCAACGTATCGACCGGTGTTTTGACTTGATAGTACGCTTCGGGACCATGCATAACGCGACATCCTAAAGCAAATGTATCTTTGTCACCTTCTCCGGCGAAGCCTTGGCCCAAGAGCGGGTAGAAGTACGACTTACCATTAAAATTGTAATACAAGGTCATCAGCAGCGAGTCCAGATGCTTCTTCTTGTCGATTAGAACCTGGCCTGATTCAGTACTACCGTCGGGCAAAGCATCAAAGAAGTCATGAAATGGGGTCTCTTTGGCATCTTTCTTGTAAACAAAGTCAGGCGTGGCATTATCGATCGAGTAGCGCTGGCTCTTTGTAGAAACACCTAGGTTCACGATATCATACGTTTTGGGGTGGTGTAAACGACGCCAGTAATCAGGCCAGAGGATTAGTCCCTTTTCTTTTAATTTTTGGTGAGTAAAATACTCGTCTAGAGAGTTGACGACGTAGTTGTCAGCGTCAAGCATCAAAACTCTCTCAAATTGGGAGACAAAGAGTGCAACAGCTTTGATTTGGTAGCCTTCAATATGTGACAAAGTTTCGGGACTGAGTATCTCATCCAGGAAAACACATTTAGTGAGGCCCGAAGGATCCACTTTTGGTAGCACGTTCTCACAGAAACCGCGGTCCCCTTTGTCATGGGGGGGGATAATGATTTCAATCGGAATTGTGTTCTTTGTTTTGACCCCACTATTTTCTCTTATAGCTTTGATAGCTGGAAGAGCAAATACTGAGAATCTACCGCCACCTACAATCACTATCCCGTCACCTTTGAAAGCGGGATTTCCTTGCGCTTCCAGGACATCGAATGAAGGGAGGATACTTTTTCTGATAGCACCTTTAAAATCTTCATGAAGTTTATTTAGCTTCTTGACGGTCTCGTCAGGAACATTGAGACACTTCTCTAAGGATTCTTTGGTCAGTTTATGAAACTGAGAAGTGTCGGTAATTCTAATGTCCCCAATCTCGCAGTCATCCCCTTTGGTTGTATCTAGCTTCCCGTCAGGTGAATATTTCTTTACTAGCTCCAAAGCGTCATTAAACGCTTTTCTCGTCTCGTTCGAAATGGCTACTCCCAGTCCTTCACTCTCAGCATCCAAGCCATACGAGGAAGATTCCGTTTCATATTCACCGTTGTCATCGTAGTCAAAAAAGCCTAGGTACTCATCTGACTTGTGGTACGTTTTAAATAGCACCCCTACCGTCAAAAGCCCAATTACACACAACACAACTATCGTTGAGACGCTTGTCCCTTTACTGCGCCGAAAAGCATGGTTTGACTGCCTGAATCGAGACCCTATTAAATCAAAAGCCGCAATTACACGTCCGCTCAGATCTCGGGTGCTTCGGGTGAAACTCATGTGGCTACGTCCCGCTCTTTTGCTTGTTGTAGTTTACGTGAATAGCGCGAGAGAACTTCGATTTTCTTTATCTTTAACTGTGTGAAAAATCTTACGTAACATTTTCATAACCTATTTTAATATGTTCACGTTGAAGTAGAACTTGAATCTGATAGCCTATGACTTTGAGATTAGTTGTTGACGTTTAGGAGCGGGAGAAAGTGTCCCGATACTCGCACCTCGATATGGCATATATGTAGTATTAGGTTTTGTTTGCTCACTAGCCCTGTATATTGCGATAATTATTATGCCCGGGAACATATTTGAGTGTCACGAAAGACCAGAGACCCTCAGTTGATTAAACGATAATGCTGAGAAAGACGGTTTTATCGAGCTATCCTCATTTAGTAGAAAGTTCAAAGCTCTGAGATAAGATTGGATGATAAAGTGAGGGGATAGACAGAGATCCCTTTCTCGTTTTTTATTTGAACGTAGATGCTTAGATCTTCATTCTGTACATAATTTGTCTTACGGCTATTGTTTCTCGTCATCGTACGATGCTAAAAACGGGGAGTAACGACTTGTTTTGACATACTGTGCTATATTCATTAATCCGGATGTCCATCTTTTGATCAAGAAAATGGGCGTAAATTATCACAGTATACATGCCATATTCCATCCTTTTGCATCACCAGTTATTGAAAATTGTGAGCTATACTTCTGTTTTTTGAGAACCTTGCATTGTCACAAATTATCAATTGTGTTTCGAATTGGCCTTTCAGTAGCAACAGTGTAAGGGTCATTTTGATAACTTGTTTGCAGTCCCTCTCATACAAAATTCGGCAATGAATTGATTGTTTCCTTTAAATTGAATATTTGGTATGATTATTTCACTTTCAGCAACATCGAATGATAAATATATACGTCTCAGTCCCAAAAAGATAGAAAGTTGTATTTTACGTACCGGAACTGCGACAATCAATGCAGAGGGAGATTCATCAGTGCAAATCATGCCATCACACTTACCTGATCAATCCTGACTCCCTTTTTGGTATGGTGTTCCTAAAAAGTGGCAATGATAATCTCTTGTAATCACTTTGTACTATTATGTCACAACGCATCCTCGGTGCCATCTCGAATAATTCATATCCAGAAACAGCATGTGCCTTAGTTATCCCAAAGACTTTGAGTTATCCTGAAGCCATCTAAAACGCTATTCTTTTTATCTTCATCGAGAGCCCTTCACTTTCATTCGCAATCGCCTACAGCTCAAAGCCATATCTTGTCTTACAAGTATGCAAAACACCACAGTAACTGTCCACACTTCTCACTTTGCATAGCCTTCAATAGTTCAACATTACCCTCGAGATTGGGGCTCAAATAGACCCCTCAGAAAGTCTTGGTGCCCGCCAGGAATCAGAACGACATTTCGACTCCGTGACCTAAGATTTTCTACGATTTCGATGTTCCGAAATCAATTGTAATGAATATTAATGACTTGCCGATCTTACTTCTATCTACTGAGTTCAGATAATTTAGGCAACATTTTAGGAATGAATAGAGAGTTACTCGCTCCTTAATTACACGCTAACTTCTCATTTAAAACCACTAGGGAAGAAAGAGTTTCCTATGGTCTCATTCTGCTCTTAAACTTCATTCCACATCTTTAACTCCTTAGCCAACCCCGACAAAATCTTCTACTTTGGTGCCCTGGTCTACGCGCAGTCGATAATCATGAACCGTGCATAGGTCCCTGAAGGCTATATCCCATATAGGCCATCCCAACTCGTCTGAATGGTGTGGTACTGTTTAATACCTTAGGCTTCTATTGCTAAAAGGGAGCCGGTAGATGATTCAGGCCCTTGGCTCCTCAAGTAGGTTACGATTTTAATTCTGTGAAATAGTCAGAACAGTAAGTGGAATATGGCAGCATATTTGCTATCGTGACTTGACGGCATAAGTTCACCTTCTAGCAACAACTAGAGACATGATAAAGCCTTTGAATCATCTTCCTTGGTAACTGGGACCCGCACCAGGCATGCAAAAACTTCAATGTAATAACAATGCGCATTCCAATCTAGTAATTGCAAAGGTGATTCCCTGATAGCAATGATCCACTGCCCAAAGGGAAGAGCGATGCATCGGTAACGGATGGTGATGGGTCACGGCCAGCAGCATGTGCCACCATAGCGGACAAAGATTCATACCCACGTTTGAAAGAGCCATGCGTCTTAAGCCACTTTACAAGAAGTGCCTTCCGAGGTAGCTTGAGCTCGCCACGTAACTGAAACCTTTGAAAACATCTTTGTCTCCAGATCTACTGAAACCATTTATCTGAAGATTGGCGGGCTGATCTTGCGCTTCACTATCCAGCCGCATTTCCGTAAACTCAGAATCAAAATTTTCTGCAAGTTCCCAGTCTGTAATGATAGGCAAGATCGGCCCCTCAGTATTTCTCTGAAGTTCTCCTGTCTCCATCTTCAGCCAGCTAATTTTCCGAAACACAAAGTGCGCTTGAAAGCTCGTGGTTTTTGCCTGGCCAGCCTTTTTCTTTTTGAGCTTAGGCCCATCAGTATTCCAGAACTTATCCACATCCCATCTCTTAGTTACATCTTTTTTCAAAAGTGCGGCCAAAAAGTCCTTCATTCCTTCACTTAAGTATGAAGGGATCTTGGGAATTTTGTCTTTGAGTATCTTGTTCAGTATAACCTTATGATTGACTCCTGTATAAGGTGGCTTGCCGATTAACATATCGAAAATCAAACATCCTAGCGAATACCAGTCGCAGTTTTGAGTGTAAGGCTTTCCCTCTAGGATTTCGGGTGCACAGTACTCAGGGGTACCAATGATTGAATGCAGAGTACATACCGACTCTCCCTCATGTCCGTTTGTATTAACATCACCTCCGTCTGCACTATCATCACTCGCACTAACCTTACTGAGCCCAAAGTCTGTCAAAACTAGATGACCACGCTCATCCAACAAACAATTCTCTGGCTTCAGGTCGCGATATACAACGCCTCTTTTGTGCAAAAACCGTAGTGCGCAACTTATTTCGGCAGCATAAAATGCCACCGTATCCTCGTCCAGCGTACCTTGTTCTTTCAAATGGTAAAAGAGCTCACCACCGGGAATGAATTGCAGTATTAGATAAAGTTTGTGGTGGTCATGGAAGGAATAAAAAAGCTTGACAATGTTAGGATGCTCCAGTTGCGATAAAATAGTTCTCTCAGCAAATGTGCGTTCAAGTCTTTTTTCCAGATTACTATCGGGCTGGCCCTCTTCAGAGCTACCATCATGAATCAATATTTCTGCTTTCTTAAGCTGTTTCATAGCATACAGACGGCTCGTGTGTGAATCCTTAACCAGAAGAACTTTCCCGTATGCCCCACGTCCTAAAACCCTCACCGGAGCAAAATCTTCCAAGGTCCGAGTGCCGTGTTTATCAAACACACTTGGTGCACAGTAGCTAGAGCGCTCGCTGTTTGAACCTTGCGGCTCTTCTGTACTCAATGTAATTCTCCTTGTATTAGGCGGAGTATGAACCGACATCTTGTCATACAATGAGGACCGTCTGCGGCCAGTTGTAATGTTTGAAGGAGACCCAGGAAGACCTAGAAGGCGTGGGGGAAGATGCTCAGCCCTAGGGTCAGATGAAAGCAAATTTTTATGGCGTAAGCCATCTGAGAACTCCAGCTCAAAGGCCTCATCTTCATCATCATCTATTATAGCACAGCTCCCATTGACTGTTAATTTAGATATTTCCTCATCCAGACTAAAGATTGACATGATATTCTATGATCATATCCTGGCAGGAAGAGTACGTGTTGCCTGCGATGCGTTTACTTTCGCGTTTTCGGAGCATCTTTATTGTAGTGAAATATATTTATTATTATAACGGCACGAGTGCAGTCGTCATCAAGAAGAATATCGAGAATTTGAACTCGTTGACATATAAAAACGAGATAATTATTGTCATTCACAGATTTTAGCATTTGACTAGTACCTTGTGAACTGCTCTAGACTGAAGTTATATAATTGTTCTGGAATTATGCGTTCATATGATCAAGAAGATGTTCTCCTAGCCGATATTAGCATTAACACAGCTATCTTGTGTCAATAGGCGGCAAACGGTGCGTAGTCATTAGACATCCTTGAAAGAAAGATTTCCCAAATTTACAGAAGTTAAAGAAAGAATGTACTTAGATATTATACAGGTTTGTCAGTTGCTTGTATGAGCTCTCAGGCAAGAAGCCGTTGCTATAGAGGACTTCATTCAAGAGCTTTATCAGTCCTACTATTTGCCGCTCGTTAAAGTTCATGAGTATAGTGGATAGGACTGTTTCAACAGTGACTCTATTCTCACTGATGAAGGTTTCGTAATATAGGTTCATAAAGGAGCCCATCAAAAATTGGCAGTCCACTCTATCAGTAATACCTCCGTGGCCAGGAATAGACTGTCCGAAATCTTTGACTTTGAAGGTTCTCTTTAGGCCGGAGGCAAAAAAGCCACCGAATGGTGCAAATAAGGATGCAAAGGTGGCCAAGTTTAGAGCGTGCAAGTAGATAGGCTTGATGGTAATACTGCTCACACCCAACTTCTCGAATATTATTGGTGGGAGTCTGTACTCCTGGGGAATAAATACAGGATTCAAGTCGCAATGCAGTGGCGAGAATACATTGGTTTGAATATCGTTCACAGGGCATGTCATGTATGAGTATGGGGTCAACAGTCTGGTTAGAATGATACTTGCTAGCCCTGTGAAAAACCAAGCCCCCAAAAAGCCTTCAAGTGTTTTCTTTGGAGAAATTTCAATAAGCTTGGTGCGGCCAAAAGTGATTCCACAGAGGTAGGCAAAAATGTCATTAACGATAACAAGGCCGCAAGGTAGCAAAAACCAAATGAGACCATTCAGAACATTGTTGATCACCAAGTGGGCCTGGAATACCACCAGTAGCAACACCATGTGCGTAACGCAAAGAGATGCAAACTGGAATTTCAGGTAGCCTTTCCTCAGGCTACAAACAAAAATCACAAAGCCCAACACGTACATGCAGTAGCATATAAATAGGTGATTGGATGCAATCTGGTTCAGAAACCTATAATTGATAAAGTAGTACTGGAAGAACTGGAAAAGCGATCTGCCGTCAAGGTAGTATATCGTCGTGAAAAGGAAGTACCAGTTCAAAGTCTTGGATAGCGGAAGCTTCTTTTCACGTCCCGACATTGCGGTCACACGAATACACTCTTTGAAAGCTGCTATTTGGCAGGCCAGAATCAGCATCACACACCAGAAGTGACCTGACGCGAGCGTAATGAAAAACCCACAAATCATGATGAATGTCCAGATGGTACGTACAACAAAATTGTATTTTTTAGTCTCTTTAACGCCTTTCGCGTCTTGCTGTTGGAGAGACTCCTGTGTCTTCGTCACCGAGCTGAGAGTACCCTCTGAGCCTCCCGAAATTTTCTTGGAGTTCATGTTTCCTTTCTTCGACTTCTTGGTGGCCATAGTCGAGATCAATCACCAGTTGTCGTAAGTTTATGTCAATGGTAGTGCTGGTAAGCTCTTGAACCTTTAATCTTCAAATTTTTCTACAGTTGTTTTCACATGCTTCAAATATACATGATTATCAATGTACACGGGAGAAGAAAGACGGACACACACCAAGACACGGATACAACGCCTCAGGTATCATATGAGACCTTGTTTCTTCAACTCCTCGTATACTTTCTTGCTCATGACATTACCCTCTTCGTCTTCAATTTCCTCCTCGAATTTGGGACCCGCTGCGTTACTAGCTTTAGAAGATGAGCGCAGATGGGCCCATAGTTGTTTTACATCATCGATACTAGTTACGCCCTTAAAGGACGGACTGGGGTCGACCCCGAGACGTTTGAGACCAAATATATGTCTTTGCTCGGTAAAATGTTTATCAAACTGGCGGCGGCCTTTGTAGATGAGATTTCCGCATACTTCGCATGGGTACTCGATGTCTAGTCCTTGCAACTTGTAGAGCCAGTAGGGTATTGGAAAGCCATCAGGACCCAAAGGAAGGTCGAAGGAAGGCTCTGGAGTGCTGTCTTCTTGATTAGTGGTTGGTTTTTGGTCTGCTTCTGCTATGTCCTCCTGCTCTTGCTCCCCGTACACAGGCGACTCATATACGGTCGTAAGTCTCTCCATTTCTTGTCTTCTCTCCTCAGGCGTGAAAGCCAGCTTCCGCTCCACGAATTCCCGCGTGCGAACAAGCTCTTGGACAAGGTAGCAGCATAGCATATGTAGCTTGTACTCTTGAGCAAGGAATTCGTCCTTCTTGTTCATGTTGTTGATGTGCTTTTTGCCCGTTAGGTGTGCCAGATACACGGTTTCTGCTTTGAATGTCTTGTCACAAGGAATGCAAAACAGCCCCGAATCGCCCGCTTCTTCGGGATGCGATTTATAGTCACAGTATGTAGCCTGAATCTCGGCGTGGATCTTATCCCAGTCTTGCAGTGGGTACGCCCTCATCAAATAGTCTTGAAGGTAACACAAAAGTGCTTTGACGAAGTCTTGGTAACGAGCGCTCCCCCTGTTAACTGCTGGTGTAAGTAGAAATCGTTTGGTTGTGAACTTTTCTATTTCACCCAGGAACTGCAACAAACTGACACTACCATCTTTTACGACGCTTAACCACTGTTGATGGAAGGGTTCCAAATCCAGAAACTCTCCATATTGCTCTTCGCGTGTGAACTTAGCATTGATGTCAAGAGCCCGGGCCTTTTTGGAGAGGATGTCTCTGCGAGCCGCTGTTGAATTAGAAAACATGGTGTAATTCTCCATTGAGTCGTCGATATCGTCAGGAACCTCGGAATTAATCGTTTCGATATGCTCAAGAAATCCATCCACAGATCCATCAGTTACCTGATAGCGCCTTAGGTCAAACTCAACGTTCCTTAAAGATTCGCTCTTTTTGCGATATTCTTCGAGGAAAAGCTGGATTTCATGCTCCTGAGCCAATATTTGCTTCCTAGTCCTCTTGGTCTTTCTCACAGAGTATATCTTATTACTATTCTTCTCGATTTCCGCGTAATCATCGACTTTAGCATCGCCAGTAATGAGCTTTAATTCATCAACATTTCTGTAGAATATTTCAGGATTTCTCCTCAATCGAGCTGCAATGGCTCCCTCAATAAGCTCAAGCTCCTCTAGAGTGCTTCTAGAGCTTTCATAAGTTACCATGAGGTCCTTTTCCTTCTCTTTTGAAGACCACTTAGAATTCATTTTTTTAGCGATGCGATTGAACTTTATCATGTGTGCGAGAAACTATTTGCATTACTACACATCTATGTTAGAACCTTAATAGAAATTAAATCAGGGATGCCTTATTATATCAATATAAAAACCCGGAAAGTATCTCATGAGCACTTTAATACTTTCTCTTCTTGGCTGGGCGTGCATTCTTGGCACGTTTCTTCTCTTTCGCAACTCTTTCTTTGTATATTTGTTGAGGGGTCCTCATTTCACTCTTCATACCTGGAGCATTGAATCCCTTCACTCTGATACCACTACTAATGGCCTTCTCAACCTTTTTCTTCTGTACGTGGTAATCGTCTCTGTTTTTGTCTGGTAGTTTTGGTGCTTTCACCTTGTTATGCTTGAACTTGCCACCACCCATACGCTGGTTGTTTGAAGTAGGGTTGCTGAGCATTTTAGAAGTAGAGCTTGATTCCCTGGCACCGACCTTGATAGGGCCAAGTTTTCTAGCCTTGGACCACTCGTCGAATTTCCCTGACCGGAAACTTGCAGGTATCTTATGTCCACTTTCACCTGTAATGTACTTTTTGTTATCAAGACCTTGCGAGTTAACATACTTCTGTCTCTTCTTGTCCCACTTGATAGTTGCGATCTGCTTGTGATTTTGAACTTTGTCGTCGTTATGCAAGTCGAACGTAGCATTAGCAGCTTCGTTAGTGAAGCCGTTGGACACCTCTAATTGTTTGTCTTGAATTTCACTTGCAGGTGCATAATGAGACAAAAAGTAGGTGGGATCACGGAAGGACTTTTGCTTCTTCTCCTTCTTTTGTCCTTCCAAGAGTTCATCAGCGTCCTCAAATTCTTGATGCAAAACTTCCTCTGGCACAGAGTAACCGACCTCCGTCTCATCACCCTTCAGAATTTCATCCTCTACCGAATGAACCAAACCGGCTTTTCTCTCTTTTTCCAAAAGTTCTTTCCTTTCTTTCGCACGACGCTGAATAGGTGCAATTTGTATACGTCTTTTCTTCATCAGTAGCGCCATTTCATCATCGTGGTTTCTTGCGAACTCAAAGACAGTTTCCTTGTGATGTCTATTCTGAAGCTTAGCCAAGAAATCCAACTTCTCTTTTTCCATGTTTTTACCGAACCTCAAGTTTTGCTCGTCCCAACCAGACGAGAGAACTTCTTTGGAACGTTTCATTGATTGCGAAGAAGCAGGTGGACGTGTACGGAAGTAAAGTTTCTCAGCTTTGTTAGCAACAGCCTTGAGCTGTTTTAGGTCGAAACTGGAATCTATCAAACTCTTGAACAGGTCACCGCAGGTTTCAAGTTCAAGTCTAGGACATGCTCCAAGAACCATTCTGTTTGTGTAGGAGACCTTTGGTGCGTTGAAGGTTAGCTCAGATTTACCCTCTGCGATCCACCTTGATTTCAGCATCTCAGTGGTAGCTTCATACATGGGCGTAAGTAGAATTTTCTTCCCGAGGAAAAGCTCAAGATCTAACAGATAGGGCAGTTCATTGTCGGACACAATCGAGTAAGCTGATCCCTTATTACCGGCTCTTGCAGTTCTACCCACACGATGAACAAAAATCTTGGATGACGCTGGCAAGGAGTAATTGACAACATTTGCCAGCATGGGGATATCCACACCTCTTGCAGCCACATCTGTCACAACCAAAATAGTAGTCAATCCAGCACGGAAATTGAACAATTGTTGACGACGAGCGTGCTGGTCTAGTGTACCATATAGGTAGGAAACTAGGTAGCCACAGTCTTTTAAAAGCTGAGTAATGTATTCAACATGATGCCTTGTTGGAACAAAAACGATTGTAGCGTGTTCAGAGGGCAGTTCGTTGGCAGCAGGCATTTTTCTCCTTATCATGGCCTTCTTTTTTTTCTTGGCCTTGAGTTTGTCCTTACTGTCGCTGTCATCGCTATCATAGTCATCCTTTATCTTGGTTCTATACTCTGCGAGCTGCTCTTCAGTAGCAACTGGAATCTGCATGGCTTCTTGAAGCAGGTACAACAAATTGGCTTCTCTTTCTTCGTTCTTCGATGACAGGTATAGCATTTCTAAGTTCTCTGACACTTTAGTCTCGGTATCCAATCTGACCAGAACAGGACTTGTGAGACCAGCCTTAGCGAAATCCACCAAAGAGCTTGGTAGCGTAGCCGAGAACAAAAGAGTTTGTCTAGCGACAGGGAAAGCTGCCAGGAGTTCGTTGAGTTGCTCTTCAAAACCCATTTCAAAAAGTCTATCAGCTTCATCAAATACGACGTACTCGATAGACTTAAGATCAAGGTTCATTTCTACTTTCAGATGCAGGAAACGTCCTGGTGTGGCAATAACGACATCAGGGTTCGACATCATCAAACCGAATTGTTCTTCCAAAGACTCACCACCTGTCAGTAAAACACTCCGTAAGTCAGAGCCACGGGAAAATTCCCGAAAGACCTTATGCGTCTGCAGGGCCAGTTCTCTAGATGGCGACATGATCACGGCCCTGGCACCGATCTTCGCTGAATGACCCTTCAGTCTTTCAATCATAGGTAAGACAAAAGCGGCAGTCTTACCGGAACCGGTTCTGGCCATACCAACAATGTCGCGTTTTTGTAAAATAAGTGGAATGGTCTTTCTCTGGATCGGAGTCGGTTGGCGAAATCCTTTTTTCGCAATGTTCGAGATGATGAACTTCGAAAGTCCAAAGCTCGCGAATGAACCCTTTTTATGCTTGCTAGCTTCCGCATTAGTCGTCGTGAAATACTCTGTGACGTCGTCTTCACCATCGTTTGCGGCTTGCTCTTCTTCATCATCCGAAAGTTCGAGTAACGGAAAACTGGCTTGTTTCGACGAGGGCTTCTTCTCAGCTTTGCCCGTTTTTTTAGCATTCTTCGATGTTTCTTCTTCGTCACCACTGAAGTCGATAATGTCTTGTACATCTCCCTCTTCACCTTCACCATCTTCGCTATCATCTTCGCTCTCACTGCTCTCATCACTATCTAGCGCAATATTACCAGCGATGTCGACGTCTTCCTCATCAGAGAGGGGATCCTCTCGTCTAGACCTCTTTAGAGTAACTTTCGTCATTTAGGAGGGCTTATTAGAGTCGCAAAGGTCAAATATATATGTCTCTGGAGCTAATCTAGTGTTTTGTAGATGGAGGCATCGCTAGCTCATCGCTTGAATATTTTTCAGCGTGTAGTGATGATTGACGAAAAATCCAAGAAGGTTCGAAAAACGCGATGAGCTTCGGTATTTCAAAAACAGAACCCTCACTGGAGGTAACTGTGCCATTTATGCTTTGCTTGAACAGTGGAAATGAGTAGTTTGAAACCATTTGAACAGTTGTTGAAACTTGCGACATCCACAAGTCGAAACTTGGTGGGATACAATGCCATGCAACTTCCGGGAAAGTTTGACAACGTGGTTGTGGCTATGTCGTCGGGCGTAGATTCGTCTGTAGCTGCAGGCATATTCGCAGAATTTCCCAAAGCTCGAGGGATTTACATGCAGAATTGGTCGAAATCTGAAGACTCGCAGGAGTCCTGCAGTGAACGGGACTGGAAGGATGTTGAGAAGGTAGGAACATACCTCAACCTACCAGTCGAGAGAGTTAATTTTGAGCAAGATTACTGGATTGATGTCTTCGAACCCATGTTACGTGACTACGAACGCGGTGTTACGCCCAATCCTGATGTGGGTTGCAACAAATATATCAAGTTTGGAAGACTACGATCGTATCTGGACAACCAGTTGGGGAAGGAAAACTACTGGTTAGTTACAGGTCACTATTCAAGGGTGCTGCGTCCTCAACATGATGCTAGCCAAACACATTTGTTGAAAGCTTATCATAAAGCGAAGGATCAAAGCTATTATCTTTCCCAGATTGCGCATGATGTTCTTCCCGCGCTGTGTTTACCAATGGGTATATTGACAAAACCAGAAGTGCGCCAAATGGCCAGGGAGTTGCAACTGCCGACTGCCAACAAGCCCGACTCCCAGGGTATCTGTTTTGTTGCGAACTCACAACATGGCAAGATAAATCGGTTTTTACAGCAGTACATCCCAAGCCACGAGGGCGAGATCGTCACATTGGACCCTGAATCGGGCGTCAAAACCGTCTGGGGCCATCACACAGGGCTCTGGAACTATACGATTGGTCAGAAAGTCGGGATATCTATGCCACAAGGCGACCCTCGCTACAAAGGCGCTTGGTTTATCACTGAAAAGAACATGGCCAAAAACGAGATGACTATTTGTCGGGGCCGGGATCATCCGTCTCTTTACAAAAATCGCATTGTTCTTAAAGATTTTATGCCACTAGGAGATAGAGAATCTATACAAAATGAAATCCAAGAAAGTTCGGCATCCAAGAACCTCTTTGTCCAATATCGCTCGCTTCAAGACCCGATTGTCGTGTCTGATTTTCGCTGGGCGGATAATAACAATAATAATTCAGAAATAGCTGTGACACTGGCACACAAGCAAAGAGCAATGGCACCTGGCCAGTACTGCACCATATATCTCAACGAAAGGATACTGGGGAGTGGAACAATCCTCAGAGCCGATACCATCGATTAAAAGCTAAGCTTGATTTAAAAGAAGACTTATCACGTGAAATCACTGGTGATATGATAGTTTTCCTGGTCGGCATCAACCGATGCCACGAATCATACATGTAATTGAAAAGATACAAGGTAGAATATCAAAGTTTGCCACTACCACACCATTTGCAAGCTTGCAGTATCGAACTAGGAATGCCATTTGAAAAAGAGCTTTTCGTCGCCACGCAAGCGCTTCGCAAGGCGTCCCTCCTGACCAAAAGAATTCAGGCGCGAGTCATCGCAAACAAAGATGCTACCATCACGAAGACAGACAGCTCTCCAGTGACCGTGGGAGACTACTCTGCACAGGCTATTATCATCAATGCCATCAAGGCAAACTTCCCTGAGGACAAGATCGTGGGTGAAGAGGAGTCCGAAGGCTTGAGCGATGGTTTCGTATCGGAGATCTTGCACGAGATTGAGGACAACGATAAACATTTTGCGCAAGTTTTTGGCGCCAGCGACGCCCAGAGTGCTGGCATGCA
The DNA here is from genome assembly GCA_030580015.1 of Lachancea waltii. Lineage (NCBI taxonomy): Eukaryota > Fungi > Ascomycota > Saccharomycetes > Saccharomycetales > Saccharomycetaceae > Lachancea > Lachancea waltii. The sequence continues at coordinate 182,416 of JAKTSC010000007.1, read as the reverse complement.
CTTCCGGAACGCAGAGTATCCCTTGAAGTCTCTTGAGGATGTTCGCAAAGTCATCGACTTGGGCAACTTCGAAGGTGGCCGCAAGTCACGTTTCTGGTGTCTAGACCCAATTGACGGCACCAAGGGTTTTCTACGGGGCGAGCAGTATGCCGTCTGTCTTGCACTAATTGTTGATGGCGTGGTGCAGTTAGGCTGTATCGGATGTCCCAACCTGCAATTGGCTGACTACGGCGGACAAGACCAAAATCCACAGCAAGCACAGGAGCTCGGTTACCTTTTCCGCGCCGTTCGTGGCTATGGTGCATTTTTTGCCCCTACTGTTGCAGACTTTGCCTGGGCCCCAATCGCACCTCGCTCGCTAACTACAACCAAATCTATGATTTCATTGGAAGGTGTGGAAAAAGGCCATTCTGCCCACTCTGAGCAGGCAACCGTAAAATCAAAGCTGGGGATTTCCAAGTCCTTGCACCTAGACTCCCAGGTGAAATACTGCCTGCTTGCCCTTGGCCTGGGCGACGTCTATCTTAGATTACCCATCAAGCTTTCCTATCAAGAAAAGATCTGGGATCACGCTGCTGGCAACGCTCTGGTCCACGAGACCGGCGGTTTTCACACCGACAGTATTGAAGGCGTCCCACTAGACTTTGGCAATGGCAGAACCCTGCTCTCTAAGGGTGTAATCGCTTCAAGTGGTTCCAAAAGTGTTCATGAAGCCATTGTAGAGGCTTCGTCAAGCGTGATCAAGATTAATTGAAATTTCATCATTTTTAATGGCCCCCCACACATATTAAGCATATATTTCAAGCAGATATCGTTCAACTCTATAAGAATCGTCCAAAGAACAAATAAGCGAGAGTCAGAGCAGGTCAGATCGGGATAGGTGCTATTAATACGGATTAGTGGCTCGCATTCAGGACTTCAGCCATTCTTAATACTACAAAAACTCAGCTGAACTCAGAAAAACGAGGAAATTAAAGAGCTAAGAAACGTGGCGGACAATCGGCAGGAAAGCGGTGATCTGATGCTAAGATCCGGGAACTCGACGTTTCTGGTAAATGGACAAGTAATACAGCCGGTTTATTTGAATAGAACATGGAACACGACGACGGTGAACCAGATGCTGGGGCTGCCCGGGATGTTCTCAACGTTCAATAAGACAGAGCTGCTGGTGCTGCGTGGGCTGGCGATCGCATCCTCCGCTATCTCAATACTTGCCGCAATTGTGGGGCTGCTATACATCATGGGAATTGACAAGAGGCGACGCGTATTTCGGCACCACTTGATTTTTTTCTTGATATCGTGTGATTTCTTGAAAGCGCTGGTGCTGCTGATATATCCCATTATCATGCTGGTCAAGAACAATATATACGGGATTCCTGCTTTCTACAACACACTGGGCTGGCTCAGTGCGTTCGCTATTGAGGGTGCAGACTTTGCCATTGCTATTTTTGCAATCCACTTTGCACTCTTGATATTCATGCCATCGTGGAAATGGCAAAACAAGTCTACGGGGAACATCGAAGGTGGCCTTTATCGAGTACGACATGCACTATATTACTTCACCTTCTTACTTCCTATGGTTCTCGCGAGCTTGGCATTTGTGGATTTCAACGTTTTCATTCCAATAAATCTCAACGATAGAGTTGTTCTTGATAATGACAACTATGGATTTGCTTATCAAGCTCACAAAGGTGGCTACAAAGCGCTGAGCGCGTGGTGTTATCTGCCTCCTTTCCCGCTATGGTATAGGTTGGTATTAAGTTGGGGTCCGCGCTACTTCATCATGGTGTTTATCCTTAGCATCTACGTTAGCATTTACATCTTCGTTTCCAAAGAGAACCGCAAAATCAAAAATCAAATAGGTTCCTTTAGACACAGAGATTCGGTCGACATTCATCGTGTAAGGGATAGCATGGGGCGACTGCTGACCCTGCAGCAGCGGTTAGTAATTTACTCAAAATACTTTAGCAGGAAACTGGGCATTACGAAAGCGGTTAACAGCATAGGGAACTTTTTCTTCCTCTCACTTGAGGACTACAAGGATGACGAACTACTGGCCAGTAATGACTCAGAACGTGAGTTTGCAGAGATCCAAGATATCGGCAATAGCGGGACACTTGAATCTGACTACTATGCAACACAGAACTCGCAAAATACTCAAAACAATCAACGGAATCAAAGAAAAGCGTCTACCAGGCCTAAAAGGCAAGCTCGTTATTCATACAGCAATCTTATGAGGCAACAAAGAATGAGGCGCGGAAGTTCGATGGCTAGCCTTCAGACCGCTAAAAGAAATTCCTCTTCTTTGAAAAGGCACTCGATTGCTGAGTCTGTCGCTGGCGACATCTTTTTGGTAAACAACCCAATCGACCCCGTTTATCATCCTTTGGCGTACAAGCGAACGCAAAGTCAAAACTGGAACACACACAGTAGTGATTTCATCATGCATGCACGTCCGGGATTGACGGCCAACTCATTGAGAAGTAATTCCGTTCCATCACTTCCACATATGGCGATGGGTTCCAAAAGCAGTTTTGCTAATAGCGGACGTCAAAAATCGACAACCCTCTCACCTGTTAGATCCGTAGTATCCGATGATAATGAGATTGTGCGCCAGAGGAATCCAGATGCAATAAAATTTCGTCAACACAGTCAGAACGATCCGCTCCATCCGATTGGGAACTCAGACAGTTTAGATATTGTTGTACTAAACACAGACCATATTGTGGGTGTCAAGCAAAACTTCCAGTCTGAAACGTACCAGGAATTCAAGAAGCGAAGGGCTCAAATTCGGAAGCAGTTACGCTCCATTTTTATATATCCCTTTTCCTATATTCTGATTTGGACATTTCCGCTAGCAGTAGATGCTGTCCAATATCGGTACGAAATTGTGCATGGTCCAGTTGTTTGGCTAGAATACATCGCTACCTTCATGCAGCCCTTGAGCTGTTTTGTTGACGTAGTGGTATTTCTTTATAGGGAACGGCCCTGGCAGCACTCTTGGGCATCAATCACCAGAAAACAACTGTTCAGCACTTACTCGTTGAAGGGAAGAATTGGTGAGCAGCAAATCCGTGAGCTGTGCTACAGTGAAATGGGTCGCAAAGGATGGTACTATCGTGGCAGATGGCTGAAGCTGGGATGCTGGAGGTATAAGCCTCAACGCTGGAAACGCATAGCTTGGTTCCTGTATCGATTTGTGAAGGGATTTATCAAAAATGACTACAACTTCAACGACAATTGCTATGATGCAACCTACTGGGAGGAATATTACACTGGGAACAAACCGTCCGAGAGCGGGGGAAGTTCCAACCTACGTTGTTCCGAAGCGCTTAAGGAAGTTTTAGATGTCAACAACACTAGGAAAGACTCTTACTTCTCCTCATCAACAGGCGAAAATCTTTACGAAAGCGCTGGATTTGTAAAGGTTCCTCTACGCTACAGACTTCTTCATTATCTTCCCATGATGGAAGGTGTGGATTTGGATGAACTCAACTTTCAGCTTCGGACTGCACATGGAAGCGACAATTTCGAAATCCCGGGAATGAGCCTGGCAATGGGCAGCATAGGTAAAGCTAAGAGCGGGTCGCCCGCTCCCAGCACTTTTTTCAAGCCAGACTATAACATGACGAACCACACATTTGCTGGCATCTCGCGAGCTGCAGAAACACAACCCGTACCCGAGAAGCCACTCAAGTCAAAAAGCGTTTCGTCTTCTTTTTCACAAAACAGTCAGTCCCCGGGGCATAGTCTCTGCCACGAGGGCCTTCCTGAAAAGAAGCATCGCTCATCGGTTCTTAGTGACAGCAAGGCAAGATCCGCTGACGATCCATCGTCAGAAAAAATTGACGAGGATCAGGACAATAATGTGAAGTCTAGCGGCAAAATGGATTTAATGGATTTTTTGAAAGGGTAGCGCATTTACTTTTATCTAAGAGCTGAGATTGAACTGAAGCCCTTATCAGGCGAATACAGTTTCCGTCAATGCTCGGTGCATACCCAAGAATATAATTACATCTATTGTAATAAAATTGTAATAAAATTGTAATAAAATTGTAAGAACCAGCAGCGGGTATGGTGTGCCTTATCTGTTTTTGACAACCTATGCTTAAATTGCTGCCCATTTTCAAAAGCCGGGATAATTTAAATAATAAATAAAGGAAACAACCTTTGCAATTCGTGGATTCCTAATCTAACACAGGCAAGGATGTCTTCCGAATACAGTATCTTTGTTTCAACCTTCAACTGCGGCAAATGTCTGCCAATTGACCAGCCGATTGAAATCGATTCCATTTTGGCTAGCCTTATTCCCTCTGGCGTGACGCACGATATTTACGCTTTAGGTTTACAAGAACTAGTCGCCATTTGGCAGGGTTCCTTCCCTCTGCTTCTTGAAGAGCTGCTGAAAAATCTGGCTATACGTGTACTAAGGCACATCAACAGCTTAAGTGAAAGCAGAACATACAAGCTGGCCGCAAGCAATAGTGTTGGAGCTATTGGCCTGTTAGTCTTCGTCGACGCAAATTATGGAGTAATGAATCCCCTTAAAGCTTCTGCGAAGTGTGGCGCTCTATATTCGAGTCTCAAGGGTGCTACAGCAGTCAAATTCAGTATTCAAATCCCTGGAAAGGCGCTCACCGATTCATTTTTATTTGTTACAGCTCATCTCGCCGCGAATGAAGGTGAGCTACAGAAGCTGAAAAGAGAGAGTGATTACCATACTATCGTGAACATACTACAGTCAGAGTTGGGGTCTTTCGAGGGCAATCATGTTTTCTTTTGCGGCGACTTCAACTTTAGGTCGAGCAAATGGGCCGTTGATACTTCTGATTATAGTAACCTGGAGCTCTTACAAGGTGCTGTTGAAACAGAAGACGAGCTCAACGTTAGTCGGAAGGCCGGAAAAGTGTTTAAAGAATTTCAAGAGGCACCTATAAAATTTGCGCCCACTTACAAGTTCCACGTTTCTGCCCCTAGCTACAACCCCAAGAGAATTCCTTCTTGGTGTGATCGTGTCCTTTTTCGGAAGTACGATAAAAATCCTGAGATTATTGAATACAACAGCTGTGAAAGAGTTGCTGCGCTTCAGTTTACCGATCATTTGCCCGTATTCTTGCAGCTTCGAGTCCCACACTTTTCTTCACAATCACAAGTTCGCTTCACAGCTCGGACAGCACAAAGTACAACTCAAAAGCTACTAGGAAACGTTTCAGATCTCATTATTGGTTATTCAGGCTGGCTATATGTGGCCTATGGGCCTTTGTTGCCTCTACTTGCAGGCCTATTTGGGCTGTCACTCATATGTTTCCACGTGATTAACTAGGCCTTTTTCAACGGTGAGAGTAATCTCATCTCAAGAACTTGAAGTTGTTGATGATGCCTTTGGTTCATGCTTCAACGAATCGCAAGACAGTGGATCAACCGACGAACTTTATATCCTATTAGTATGTCGGAGTTAGGATCCAATTCAAGTGGCCAAGATTGCAAGAAAAGACCCGCTTCACCAGTCAAGATAACAGAAGCTGCAGAACTGAATAAAGCACAACAGGAGCGAGCTAAAGCTAAAAAAAAGAAAAATGGAGGAATGGGAGAACTTCGGGATAGTAACGGTTTCAAGCTAAAAATTCAAGAATCGAACCATATGAGAAATAAGCAGGTAGATCCAGACTACGAGGTTATTATCGAGGGACCACTAAGAAAGGTACTTCCCTACCAGTTCACATACAAAACGTTTTGCAAATTGAGATGGAGAGATAGGCTGCTCATTGACATATTTGTGAACGAATTCAGGGACCGTGAAGAGGCTTATTACAGAAGAACCATTGCAAGTGGCTCAGTGTTTTTAAATGGGAAGCCGGCTTCTCTAGAATCTATTGTGCGTAACGGGGACCTTATTTCTCACAACATTCATAGACACGAACCAGCAGTAACGTCTAGACCGATAAAAGTTGTTTTCGAAGATAAAGACCTTCTTGTCATCGACAAGCCAAGTGGAATACCCGTGCATCCAACTGGAAGATACAGATTCAATACTATCACCAAAATTCTACAGAAAGAGAGGAAAGATTCCATACATCCCTGCAATAGGCTAGATAGGTTGACCAGTGGATTGATGTTTCTGGCAAAGACACCTAGTGGTGCGGACAACATGGCAAACCAGCTCAAAGCTCGCGAAGTGAAAAAAGAATACATGGCAAGGGTGATCGGGGAGTTTCCCGTTGAAACTGTGGTAGTTGATCAGCCTCTGAAATGCATTGAGCCTCGTCTCGCCCTCAATGGAGCCTGTAGTTCCGAAGATGAAGGCGCTAAAGAGGCCAAAACCGTTTTCACACGTGTGAGTTTCGATGGGCAGACGAGCTTAGTCAAGTGCCAACCGTATACTGGCAGAACACACCAAATACGAGTGCATCTCCAGTATCTAGGTCACCCGATCGCGAATGACCCGCTATACTCGAATCCTCAAGTCTGGGGACCTACGATGGGCAGAGGCGGCATGTCCGACTATAGACCGGTGATAGAAAAACTATCACATATTGGAAAGACAGTATGTGCTGAGAGCTGGTTTTATCCTGATTCTATGGGTGAAGTTATGACAGGTGAAAAGTGTCCTGAATGTGAAACAGACTTGTATACTGATCCAGGCCCAAACGATCTCGACCTATGGCTTCATGCTTACTGTTACGAATCCACTGAATTTGATGATGATGGCCTCAGAAAGTGGAGTTACAAGACTGCATTTCCTGACTGGGCTTTGGAACCCCACAAGAAATACATGGAAATGGCAATCAAAGAAGCCAAGAAATGCGAACCAACCACCACTGCGTTCAGTGTAGGTGCAATCCTTGTAAGTGGCGAGACGGTCCTTTCAACAGGATACTCGAGAGAGCTGCCAGGGAACACACACGCTGAACAGTGCGCCCTAGAAAAATATTTCGACAAAACAGGTCGTAAAACAGTTCCCAGCGGCTCTGTTCTGTACACAACTATGGAACCTTGCTCCTTCAGATTGAGCGGTAATACCCCTTGCGTGGACAGAATTGTGGCTATGGAAAAGAATATACGTACTGTGTTTGTTGGCGTCATGGAGCCCGACACTTTTGTCAAAAACAACACTGGTAAAGCCAAGTTGTCTCAACAAGATATTGACTACGTTTTAATTCCTGGATATGAAAATGAATGCACGAAAGCAGCCTTTAAAGGTCACACTGAAGAGACGCACTCAACTGCATGAATTGTCTGTATGTACCACTCTGTATTTAATGAATAAACTGTTGATGTTTTCCAGGTTAGCCTGCAAAAATTTTTGGGACTGCTAACGTAACTACTTAGCTCTTGATAATTCTTCGAAATATACAACGCGATGTCTAGAAGAAAAGCAGCGCTCCCAAATAAGGCCAACGGTGCCGCAACTGGACGTTCTAAGGATGACAGCAACCTTTTGGAAGCTCTCAAGCTCTATGAAGCCAAAACTTACAAAAAGTCTCTGAAATTGGTGGATACCATCCTAAAGAAGAATTCGCAACATGTTGACTCTCTCGCTTTAAAGGGGCTGAACTTGTACTGCACAGCCCAAAAAGAAGACGCTAAGACCTATATTCAAAAAGCGATCGCTAGAACGGAAACTGCAGGTGCCTCACCCATCGGGTGCCACATTTTAGGTATTTATATGAGAAATGAAAAGAGATACTTAGAGGCCGCAACATGGTTTCAGAAATCGCTAGACAACGGATCTACAAACAAGCAGATATACAGGGATCTAGCTACTCTTTACTCTCAGGTGCACGACTACAAGAATTTGCTGAATGCCAGAAAGCTTTACTGGGAGGAGTTTATGGGATACCGTGCCAACTGGACATCTTTAGCTATTGCTCATGAATTGAATGGGCAGCTCGAAGAATCTGCCAGTGTTTTGACCAAATTTGAGGAGCTTGCAAAGGGCAAACTTGGTTCGTCTGAGGCTTACGAACATAACGAGTGTCTTATGTACAAAAATGATGTCCTGTACAAGGCAGCCGGTAATGACCAGAAAAAGCTGGAGAAGGTTTTACAACACCTTGACGAGATTGAGCCAGAGGTGCTTGACAAGTACGCATGGCTCGAAAGAAGAGCAGCGCTGTACATGAAGATGGGCCAAAAGCAAGACGCATCAAAGGTCTACAGACATCTCATCAAAAGAAATCCCGACAATTTCCAGTATTACAGACTACTTGAAATATCTTTGGGAGTTCAAAATGATGAAGAAGTGAAAACAGCGCTATATGAAAAGCTTCAACGCTTTTACCCAAGAGCAGAACCAGCTTTCTTCATCCCATTGACTTTTATCAAAGATGAAGAAAAGTTAACGCTTCATCTGAAGTCATACATCTTGCCACAATTGAAGCGTGGTGTTCCAGCTACTTTCAACAATATCAAGCCTCTGTACAAGAAGTCTTCCAGATTCTCGAAAATTGCAGAACAGATTGTGCTTGAGTACTTTGACAGCTTGGATGCTAAAAATGATCCCTTGCCTTATGTGTGGACTTGCTACTTCTTATGCCAACATTATTTGTTTCTCAAAGATTTTGCCAGAGCGGGAGAATTCATTGATACTGCATTGGCGCATACCCCAACCTTAGTAGAGCTTTACATCTTGAAAGCTCGTGTTTTGAAGCATGCAGGCCTTCTTGCGGATGCTGCAGAGAAAATCAACGAAGGTAGAAAGCTTGATTTACAAGACAGATTCATCAATACAAAGACTGTCAAGTACTATTTGAGAGCTAACATGGTCGAAAAGGCCGTTGAAATTGTTTCTATCTTCACTAAGAATGACGATGCTGCGAACGGTGTGGCTGATCTGCACTTAATGGAAGCATCTTGGTTTATTGTCGAGCAAGCCGAGTCTTATTACAGACTCTATCTGGAGAACAGACAATTATTATCAGAAGTCGAAGCTAGCGATGTTCCTGAAAATGATGAAGACCAGATGGAACGCATTCGTCACATTAAAGATTTGACTTACGAGGTAAACAAATATGGCGGTCTAGCATTGAAGAGATGGAATGCCGTCTCAAAATTCTACAAGCAATTTGAAGATGATCAGCTTGATTTCCATTCCTATTGCATGAGAAAAGGTGTCCCCAGAGCCTACCTCGAAATGTTCAACTGGGGGAAAAGAATATTCACCCTTCCCATGTATGTGAGGGCTATGAAAGGTGCCGCCATGCTATATTTTAAATTGCATGATGACCTACAAAACTCGCAGACAGATCTAGAAAATAATCCAGCGGACGAAAATACCGCCGCGAAGAAGGGAAGCAAGAAAGCCAAGAAGGAAGCAGCCGCAATGAAAAAACGCACCGAAGAAGACAAAAAGATCTTAGCAGCATACGAAAATGACGATGATGTACTGGGCAACAAATTCATTTCAACGAAGACTCCCCTACAGGATTTCAACGAAATTTTCTTCCAAGCCTACACTAAAGAAGCAGTGGATTCTTCTAAGGATTATGTTCTTGAATTCGAACATCAGCTCAGATGCGGGAAACTAGCCTTGTGCGTTGGAGCACTTTCAAAATATGCTGACGCTCACGGTGAAGATAACAGCGTGGTCGGCGCGATGGTCTTGAGCCTTCTGGATAGGGCTAAGTTTTCAACGGAAATCGACGAAATTACCAAGAAACTTGCACTCAAAGGTTTGGAAAGACTATTCCCATCGCTACCCTTTGATCATCTGACTGATGAAGCTTTCGACTGGCTTTCATTCTACAAAGAGAGTTTCAAGGCGCCCACGCTAGAAGCATTACTACTGCTTTACAAATCGTGCGCCCATATTGTGGCTTTGGATGCAATCAAGCAACTTATCCTGGAAAACTTGGGGTCCCAGGAACCCGCAATCCAGAACTACGTCCTGAAATATCAGCTCAACTGAGAGCTCATCTTTCTCATACAAGTAGAATAGAAGATATACGATACGCCTGGCGTAAACTCTGATTATGAATCTGAGAAGGTGAGAGATAAAGGTCACAGATAAAGGTGACAGATGCCGACTTATAAGGCTTCCAGTTCCCAAAGACCATTCTTGCGTACATGGTGATTTATGCTCATTTTTCCTGTCGTATATGAGCATTAGAATTTGAGTACTTTTAGATTCATAACCAGTGCGGAGTGAAGGTCAAGTTCTGGATAAAGCACCATTTTCTAGCTTAACCATGCTACTATAGTTAAGGCAAGCAAGGCTTATATAGATACTGCTCTCCCTTAATGAGCTCTTTGCCAAGGTCTAACTCCGTCTCATCGTCCGTGCCTTCAACGGCCGGTGCAACGATGGAAAACGATAAGAAAAGGAGAGGTAATATCAATGACAAGATTCAGCAGCTGCTCTTCATGATTCCACCAGAATACTTTCAGGACTACTACCGCAGAGCGGACTCGGTAGACTATGACAGCAACCAGGCGACACCAGGGGCTAGCATTTTGTCCGGAAGCATAGGTGCTAAAGGAAACAAAGGCACTGGTACCAAGGATGGGAAACCTAATAAGGGCCAAATTTTGACGCAGGCCGTTGAATATATTTCCAAATTACAAAACCAAGTTGACGCTCGGAACCGGGAGGAAGTTGAGCTGATCTTGAGAGTCAAAGAATTGAGCAGGAAAACCGGGATTAGCATTGACGATATCAATCTTGAAAATACTAGTGCCGAAATTGCACTCGCGAAAATTGGCGTGGGACCATTGGCAGGTGCAGTGGATGACTTCGACCCAGACGTCAATTCAAGAACGAGTAACGCTTCTGAATATGAAAGACACGAGGAGAATGAAAATGGGTCCTAAAAAGAGGGCCCTACAAAAGTACAAAAAAAAAAAAATCAAGCAAAGGGAGAATAATTTTGAACTCGATGCATCAGAGAAATCCACTCATTCGTTCTTGGAAGCCATACTCCACAAGCAGGCTTTCTCTTAGATCGAAACTATTCATAACTTGTGATTTTACCATCATAATCATGATACACGAAGGGAAAACCATGGGAGAAATTTTTCAAACAAACATCCCATATGACATTCAAAGGGTGTCGAGAAATTAGTTTGGGGTTAGAGCAGCGGTTTAGACCTCGCGATGAGTCTCGAAAATTCCGGTAATGGTTCTCTCAGTAAAAGGCCTTTGGCAGAGACCAATAACGGCTCTGATGAGCTCTTGAAGGACACAGACGAAGTCTCAAAAAAACCAAAAATCCAAGACGAGGAAAAACAAATATTCGAAGAAGCTCCGCCCGCAGATGAACTTGAGGATGTTGTAGAGGATTATGTGCCGAGTGAGGCTATTTCAGGAGATGCAAATGGTGGCGAAAAAGGCTCCGAAAATGGAACATCTCAAGCTGGGAATACGAGCCTTTCGGAGTCGGACAGACTCTATGTCCCTAAACACCCTCTGCCTCCTTCGATTATAACGCTAAATCAGGCCACGGGAAAATATAGGTTCCCTTTTATCTCGAGAGAGGACTCGCTTACAGCACGTTCGTATCTGAAGTACTATGGTTCTGGGAAATTTTTGGATAGCTACTTGCCTGAAGAGCTTAATTCTTTGTACATTTATCACTTGATCAAGCTGTTGGGATTCCAAATTAAAGATAAACAGTTAGTGGAAGCAGTGCAGGAAGTGGTAGAAAATGATATCTGTACTCCGGGTTTATCCTCAACCGTGAAGAAAGCCGCTCCAGCTGAGAAGGGAAATGATTCTGACGGCTCTGACTCGTTTGATGACCCTTTAGAGAAAAAACATGCGGTTCGTTTGATAAAAGATTTACAAAAAGCCATGAACAAGGTTTTGAGCACTCGCATGAGACTGGCCAATTTCCATACTTTGGATGACTTTTGCAACAAGCTTAAGACTGCCAAAAAAGTCCTAGTATTGACTGGAGCAGGTATTTCAACCTCTTTAGGCATTCCAGATTTCAGATCATCCGAAGGCTTCTACTCCAAGATTCGGCATCTTGGACTAGACGATCCTCAGGACGTGTTCAATTACGAAATTTTCATGCAGGACCCCTCAGTGTTCTATAATATTGCGCATATGGTCTTACCCCCAGAAAATCTCTTTTCTCCCTTGCATAGCTTCATTCGCATGATCCAAGACAAGGGTAAACTGTTGAGGAACTACACACAAAATATAGATAATTTGGAATCCTATGCCGGGATTCAGGCCGAAAAAATGGTCCAGTGTCACGGCTCTTTCGCAACCGCGTCCTGCGTTAGCTGTCATTGGAAGCTCCCCGGTGAAAAGATTTTTGACAACATCAGAAATATGGAGCTGCCGCTGTGTCCGTACTGTTATCACAAACGTAAGGAACACTTTCCTACGACGACACCAGACAAAAACCATGCCGAACCAGAGACCTTCAATTCCGTTTTCAATAATGTTCTAAAGTCGTACGGAGTATTGAAACCTGATATCACTTTCTTCGGCGAGGCCCTACCGTCCAAGTTCCATAGGTTCATCCGGGACGATGTTCTCAAGTGTGATCTTCTAATCTGCATAGGTACCAGTCTCAAAGTTGCGCCTGTGTCCGAGATCGTCAATATGATCCCTGCTTACGTTCCCCAGGTCTTAATTAATAAGGACCCAGTAAGGCACGCCGAATTCGATCTCTCACTACTCGGTTTTTGCGACGATGTCGCTGCGCTTGTGACCCAGAAATGTGGCTGGTCCATGCCTCACAGCAGCTGGAGTAAACTAGAAAAAAATGAGTACAAATATGAGGAAACCGACAGAGGAGTGTATTACGTCTATCCTAAGGAAGACAGTAACACACCACCCACCGTATAATTCCTAACAAGGGCGAAGTTACTCGGTATATTAAACGCCGTCACTGAATAGTAGTATCCCAAATATAGAGCAAATCACGTGATAGGAGGAGATATATACAAATTTTGAAATATACACCATCGCGCGTCACATCACTCATCACCGAACTACAGATGGACTATCAGAACAGGGCGGGCTCCAAAAAAGGGTCTGGTGGTCTCGCGTCTGCTTCTCAAGAAAACCTCCATAGGAAAAAACAAGTTGAAGATCTGATAAGAGATGGTGAAGAAGTACCTTACTCTTTCCAGGGTATCTCTCAGGAGGACGAAGAACTGAGTAAGAAGAATCCTTACATATATAAGAATCATGCTGGCCGTCTCGTGTGCAAGTTGTGCAATACCATTCACATGTCTTGGACAAGTGTAGAGCGTCATCTGGAAGGCAAAAAACACGGCTTAAATTTGCTTAGAAGAGGTGGTGGAAATGGTTCCAATCAACCGGAGGCTGTTTCAGCAGAAGAGATAGAGTTCAATAAACAAGTAGAGCAGCTTCGATCACAGATTCAGAATAATGGCATTGTGCCGAATTACCAGGTTGCAAAAATACAAGATCCTTCCACAGGCTATCGTGGAATAGCTATTAGAGTTCTTTATGCAAACTTGGGGAGCAGAATTGATACTGAGGAAAGGCCTTACGTTAGAATAATGTCTAGTGTTGAGTTTTCCAAGGGGGATTCAGACAAAAAGTACGTGGTCGTTGCATATGAACCTTTCAAGAATATTGCTCTAGAAATACCGAATTCCGACCTGTACTTAACCGATTTCAACCCGACTACAGACACGGCTATTGATGATTTTAATAGCAAAAACACGTACTGGGACGTTGACGAACTGACGCTCTACGTTCAACTTTTCTTTAAAAATTAATATTACACACAGGACAAGCATTTTTTGCATTAGTCGATCATTTTCATCATGCTTTGCATGTAGTTGTTTATGTGAGTAGCTAAGAGCGAGTACTCCAGCTCTATAGCATCCGAATCTCTTTTATACTCGTCCTTCAGAGCCTGCATATCTCTTTCTAGAGTCTTGATTTGCCTGCCAATCAATTCTTTCTCAACATGCTCATCGATTTTTTGTAACTCCGGCATTATTTCCTCTGAAAACTGCCTCTGTAGATTCTGTAGTGTAGTCGTGTTTTCTGTTTGCCTCGTTCTTGTGGAATTCTTGAGTTCTTGCAGGCGTTCTTTTTGCGCCGCAAGCTGTGATTCAAGGTTAGAGAGCTTAACCATTATGCCTGAATTAAGTAAGTGCTTCATCTTTGCATCGCTGTTCATAAGTTGACTTTTCACTTCCCTGAGACCGATCTCTTTCAAGTGGGATTCTTGTAGGTCAGTTGAAATGATTCGCAGAAGTTCGTACAGCTCTGCAGTGATTGCTTGGAAGGATTCTGTTGACTTAGAAAGAGTCTTGGAGCGAGACTGCAAGTCAGCAAGGTTTTTTTGCTGTTCTTCCAGCATCTGCGAAAACTCCTGAATGCTGACTCGTAGGCTATCTAGATCTGCGATTGAATAACGCTGCAATTTATCTCGCTGTGATTCCAACTCAATAAGCTCGAAGCCCAAAGATTCCAGGTTAGACATAAGTTTTTGCTTGTTACTTTTGTAGTTATTGTAATCAAGCGTGAAAGTTTCTTGGACCTGTGTCAGTTTCTTGAGCTGGTTTTCCAGGTTCCGGTTATTGGCTTCCAATGAACTGACGCTTTCGCCATTTGCCAAATCTGTTACCTCACGATACTTTTGAATCTGCTGCTGCAGAAAGTTGTAGTCGTCGAATTTCTGTCGAAGCTGACCTAGAAGTGTCTCTGTTTGCGACATAAACTGATCACAGTCTGCCATGCGCTCCTCACGGAATCGTGCGTAGTTCACAACAGCACTGAGAAATCGTTGCGTTCGCAGCGCATCTGGCTTGTACAAATCCATCATGTTGAAGTCTGAGATTCCGATATCTTGGAAGAACTTAAAGCAGATCTTATTGAGCGTCAGCATGCGCAAAGTCTCCTCGTAAACAGGATCATCACCCAGAGTATCGCGCCCTAACCCAGTCTGTCCATCGTTCTCACTGATTAGCGAATCGGGTGCCACACCAGTAAAGCTATCTATAATCTGCTTGTACAAAGTAATGACATACTGAGAAGATGGTCTCGAGATACTCTCCTCATTAGCTAGGGCAAAATCACAACTTTGTAGACACACAACTAGCTCTTGTATATCCAATAGAGGGAAAACATCCTTTTCCATGGTTCCATCTAAGTACTATTATCCCTAGATCCTGAATATTTATGCTTTCGGACTCGTTGTATTTACATTAATTTTATTTAAATTATGTAACCTTTACAAGAGCTAACCACTCTTATAACTTCAAGAAAAGTTAGAGCAGCGCCCTAACTTGAGTAAATCTCTGATATCAACAGCTTCTAATCATCAAGAGGTTTATTTGTAGACTTTTTAGAGATTTTTTGCGTGTAAACTTTCTTTCCAATATCATAATAGGGCAATTATTACTGTAACGATGGGTCTAATCAAAAGAATTGCAATTATTGGCGGTGGTCCGGCAGGACTTTTAGCTGCCGAGGATCTGTATCGTCAGAAAGAGGATCAAAAATGGGAAATAATAGGATTTGAAGCAAAGCATAAGTTAGGTGGTGTGTGGAGCGATGTGCCCGGAAGCGAGTTAAATTCTCCAGAGGTCTTCGAACAATTGAAGAAGCTCCCACTCAAAAAAGGGGAGTGCCCGACACCTGAAGAGATCTTCCAGTACGGATCACCACTTGTCGCAAATGGGCGCATAGCCAACCTAAAATCTTTGATTGGTACCAGTGCCCAAAAGCCGCTCAAATTGGCCCGTCAAAGTTTGGTTCGCGATGGATTGATTCTTTCCGCAAAAACGGGAGTTTATGATGATTTAATAACAAATGTACCTCGGGAACTCATGGCTTTTGATGCGGATAATCATTCCTCGAGCAAGCCTGTAAACTCAGACCTTGATCCCTTGATGTCATTGGACGAAGTTCAAGAAAACTCTTCGAGTTTTATTGAAAGTTCCAAGAGCTCAAGGGTCTTCAGAACTGACACTTGTGTTGAATACCTTGAAAAATTATCTCCCGAAAAGTGGCTTGTGGTGGCCAAACGCTCGGCCCCAGATAGCACAGAGGATGAATGGTACATGGAAACGTTTGACGCTGTTATCATTGCCAATGGTCACTTTTCTTGTCCTTACGTGCCATTTTACATGAGCAACTTGCACAATTCTGATGCAAATATTCATCAGTTTAATCTCAGTTATCCCGGCGCTTTAATCCATGTGAGAGACCTTGACCTCTGGTACCATAACGCATTCCAAGATCTCAAGCAAAAACTCAAGTCGACTAAGCTACAGGTAGTAATTGTGGGCAAGAGTTTTAGTGCTATGGATGTGCTGAGACGCTTGGTGCCGCTCCAAAACGAATCTGGAGGCAACTTGGAGATCATTCTATCTACAATAACACCTCCTAAGCCTGATAATACGGCCAATCCTTTCTGCTGGTTCGATGAATGGCTCTCCCTTACTGACAAAGTTACAGTGAAAGGCCCTATTAGCAAATTTGTAACGGACCGGCCGGAACCCGCGGTGCAATTTGAGGATGGTTTCGTTGCTGAAAAAGTCTCCACTGTCATCTTTGCCACGGGCTACCTTTACACATTCCCTTTCATATCCAGCAATTTATTGCAAAACTATCGAGTGCTTATAACCCCCGACACTCGAAACACAGACTCTTCCCCTTCTAACATCTCTCGCGTCACAGGCCTTTACCTGCATACGTTTTCAATTGCAGATCCTACGATGGGGTTCGTGGGAATCTCTAGCAATGCTAACTTTAAGTCCTTCACGATATCTTCGCATGCCATTACAGGTGCCTGGTCGAAGGTCAACAAGCTCTTCGATCAGCTTCAGCCCTCTGATGGTCCGATATATGATTCGATATGGTCAAAGGTGCTTCCTTCGGTGCAAGATCAGCTCGAATGGTCAAAGGAAAGAATTCTCAAGACCGGCAACAATGGAGCTTATCATTTTTACTACCCACTCTCAGCACTCCAAGAAGAGTGGCTACGTTACTGTGAGCCGCTTTTTAAGGAGAACGACCAGCATACTCCACTTTTCTCTTCTGAAGCGCCTTTCTTATCACAGCAGGGGTTACTAAAGCTGAAAAATCGATTTCTAGCAACAATGGGACCCGAAAACGTCTAATGGCCTAAACAAATAGAAGACTCCGCTTCTTAATATACACTGATTATAGATCAAGCAATGGCCATTACTTCGCTGATCAGTTTTCGTTGCCTGTGAGACGGGTTTAATGTATTCTTATGATCTGAAGAGTATTGATGTTTACCTATTACCCTTTTAGATAGGTTCCATGAAAGTCAACTCACCGACAGATATCTGGAGGCCAGGCTTCTGAACAAGGCTCGTAGAACCAATGTCCGAGAATTTGAACGTGAGGAACTGCAGAGAACTCAAACATCTGAGCAAGTTGATATACGATGATGAATACTAATACTAAAAGGCTCTCTGCCATGATTGACTCTTTTCACGAAGAAAGAAGTGATGATTTACTATACTCACCCAGGTCAGTACATGGAAGTCCCTCTAAATCTCTAGGGTCGAGACAAGAAAGCTTGGCTAAGCCTCCTCCGTTAGCCTGCGTATCCACTCAGAATGCAGACTCTCTTCAGGGCAGCCCTGGGAACAGAGAAAGTCTTATATCAGATTACTCTGCTAGCATTCACGAAGGCGTTCCGGTGTCTTACGTCATCTCGAAGTCCTTCTCTGGTAGGAAGGATGCTCCAGTCATATACTCTGCAGTGAACCCTCCAGTTTCCGAGGAAACCGTAGGACAAGCTGATACACCTGACGGAATGGCAGACGACATTTCTTCTCAGGCAGCCTCACCTAGCGAAAAAATTGATTCTAGCTTACGCTCGCCTTTAATGCTAGCGTCTCCTAGGCACTCTCACATGAAGAACTACTCATCCATTGGGTCTGGGAATCTTGCCAGTGAAAGTGGTCACTCTCATAATTTCTCTGCTGTCAGTGCCTCCGGCTCCAGTAATGGTGCACGCTACTATGCCGAAGGACACGAGAGTAATCCAATTGCGATCGATCAAATTGACGAGGAGGTGGACACAGAGCCTTCCAGAATGTCTTCGCAATCGATGGGCCATAGTTCCCCAGGTCGCACCTCGCTGAACAGGTCCAGGGAGAGTATATCCATACAAAGTAGTGATATCCAGTCCGCAGTATCCAGCATCGTACCTCTTCTCCAAACTAGGATCCCTGAAAATCGTGACGAAGCAAAGCTACCCGATCGGTCCATCAGTTCCGCATACAACCCATCCATTCCTCCAAGGAGTCGAAACAGGCCAAAGTCTCACCTTTTCATAAAAGATGGCCTTGAAGATATACAAAACCAGTTACAGCAACAAATGACTCTGGATCCTGAAAGCGTTTCGAGGGCGAGCACTAATAAATCTAGTACTTACTACTCAGCTGCAGATCAAGCTAATCAACTAGAGGGTGATCAAGATGAGTTTGGGAAGCCTGACGATGACAGCTACTATCACAGGCCACTGCCCACTGTTCCTGCTAATCATGAGCACGGTGACCAACCACATCTTATAGATAGAGACAGTACGTTGCTGATATCAGAATCGTCGCAACAACACTCTCAAAAACCTCCACGGCTACCTAGTCTGCCGGCATCAATCCTAAAAGGAAACGATATTTCGGTCAATATCAGCGATGACGACTACGAAGATATTGTGGATGAAACCTTTCAGAGAAAGCCCTCTCAACAGTACCCACAGCAAGATGAGAGAGAGAGAAATTTGAAGGCAACTCCGGAGTCTGTACGGGTAGCTCCTCGCAAAGGCAAGCACAAACACAAACATAAACGTGAAATGCGGTCTTTCGACATCGATACTATTTCGCAAATGTTGAACGTCACAAAGGGTACGCTCATTGGTTCTGAGTTTGCCGATCTCGGTATGAAGAAGGAAGAAAAAAGAGCTCTCGAAAGACTAGTAGACTCACTGTCCCGCTTGACAGCCGATATGGTACTCGATCCTCAAAGATTTCAAGAAGGTATGAAGAGACTTGACAAAGCTACGCGCGCCCTTGAGGGGTTTTAGGAAATTAGTTTAGAAGTCCATGTGCAATATCACTGAGGGCTGGTATTTGATTTTGTAAAGAAAGTAATAAATTGTATATTGGAATTTCCGAATTCTATTGAACTAGTGCATAGGACGTTAAATTAGATATTTTCTCTCGAACTGAATAGCGAGTAAAACAAAAAAGATATCAAATAATCGATCACTACGGTGTGATGTTGCAGAGGTTCTGTGGTTTTAGACTACCTCACAAGCGATGTTATAGTGCTGTGTCCGCACTCTGTCAACAAAAGACCTCAAAAAGCACAGATGGATTCAAAGATGAGCAGGTATCATCGGTACAGGAAAGGACGCTATTCGAGCAGATTTTCACCCAGATTATGAAGAAGGATGAGGATAAGAAGAAGTCTAAGGAGCTATTGCAGCCATTCATCTCTCGCGCTCAGGAGAAGCGTCAGTCTGATTATGAAGACAGCAATGTGCAGATCGTATTTGAAAAGAAGGCTATATCTGCAGATTCTAAGGTTGTTCAATTTCTGAAAGACACGAATTTGGAGGTAGACGCTGATGCAGGTGGTCGAGCAATGCTGACGACGGACGATATTAGGAAATATCCCGTCTCTTTGACGTCCACGTATTTTGCCGAGTCTAATGCAGAGGATACGGGCAAAGCTACATCTTCTTACCTCGATGAAGTTCTATCAAATGATCTAATGAAGAAATCTGGTGCCCTGGATCGTGAAATAAACCCCGAAACTCTGAACAAGATCGAAGCTAAACATAGGCTGAATGCCAAACTGGAAGGAATACTTCAGCCTCATACAGCATACTTAAAAACTCGCATTCAGACTGACAGTGATTGCATTCAAGTTATACAGCATTACCTGGAACAGTATTCCAGGCGGAACTTAGCGCTTGAAATACAAAACACCAATGCTTTTCAAGACATTGAGAAAGCGGCTTTGGATGACCCAAAAAAGCTTCCACAGCCCTACTATATTACGCTGCCGTTTATCATAAGACACTTACTTACCAGTCACGATTTTGAATTTCCTCCAGACCGCAAATATACCCTGACCTCTCTTGTTTACAACTCCTGCAAGTGCTCGCCTGATATTTCACTCTACTTGAATGTTTGCAATGTTGACTTCTACAACCTTTTGATAGAATACTCGTGGCACAACTATCAAGACATTCATCGTACCAAAGAGCTAGTGATGGAAATGAGTGTCAATGGTATTCTAGGAGACCTGGCTACTGTGGGCCTTCTCGATCGCATTTCTGAAAGTATGCGTAGTATGAACGATGGAGATTTCGATTTGACCGTCAATCAGAAAGAAGGCGAGAGCCCTCTGACAGTTGGCGTTGTATGGTGCCGCGAGAATGCTGAAGATCTAAACTACATCGAAGGGTATCTAAGAAAGCTTAAAGTGAGCCAAATGTAGGTCAGATAATCATATTGCATTAATTCAACTTCATCATGTACTACGTTTTCACCTTTTTCCCAATGATCATCACTAATTAATAGGTATCCAAGTTCCAGTAAATATATAAGGCTAACTGACTGTGGTTCTACGCTAAGTTGCACAGTGTTTAGCAAGCTAAATGACACTTGCAGAAATTTCAGAGCGCTGCTATAATATAACGACATCCTATTTGTCTATAAAAAATGAATCCGCTATTATAGGCTCTACGAAAGAGGCCATCAAAATCACAAGAAATCATTTCCTGGAAGATATATTCACAAGATGGAACCCTCTAAATGATCAGATCTCGTTCTCTTATAATGGGGGCAAAGACTGCCAAGCATTGCTCATACTTTATTTGTCATGTCTTTGGGAGTTTTTCCTAAAGAGTGTTCAGTTATCTCAATATGCATCCGAATACCACATATTCCCACTTCAGTCGTTGCCCACCGTTTATATCAACCAGGCAGAAACTTTCAGAGCACTGGAAGAATCTATTGAGGTTCACACAAAAAGATACTTTCTGTCGGTGTACGAATCACCTCGAGATCAAACTAGCATGCCCCAAGCCTTCGAGAAATATCTAAAATGTAACAAAAATACCGAGGCAATAGTAATAGGAATACGGTACACGGATCCCTTTGGAGCAGATCTTAAATGCATACAAAAAACTGACAGCGACTGGCCAGAATTTATGAGAATTCAGCCGCTTCTGCATTGGAAACTGGCAAATATTTGGAGTCTACTACTATACTCTAACGAAGAGATCTGTGGGTTGTACGAGAAAGGCTTCACTTCAGTAGGATGTGTAAACTCCACAGTACCTAATCCGCATTTGAAAAGGACCTCAGGGACCCAGCATCAACACAAGTTACTAGAAAACCCTTTTCTTTGGGAAATAAGAAATGCATTCGGAAAAACAGAGCAGACAGATCAAGTTCGGGTTTCCGAGCTACCAGAATCTGACCTTGACATACTGCAAAAAGATGGACCACTAGACTTTTATCCAGGTTGGTATCTGCTCGACGACGCGCTCGAACGAGCAGGTAGAACTCGTAATGTATAGGTAAAACCTGAAATGTTTATTTTATGCGATTTTGGCTATATACAGAAGAGCGCAATGATGATGAATGAAATGTTTAAAAGACTTTGGAAGAGTACCTTAGTCGCGGGGCTTGCCCGAAACACGGTCGTACAGCCTTGCGGCGTGATAGTTGATGTTACTCTTTTGCACACCAGCATTTTTGCCCATCGCGTTCTCCGAAGAACACACTTTCAGCTCTTTGACTAGATTTTCACAAACGGGATTCATATGACCGTTGGAGGACCAGCACTGAAGTAAATTTGACATTAGCACGAGACACTTATTGGCCTCCTGCTGTATAATGGGTTTTTTGACCTTTAGTCTAGGAAGTGGGGGCAACCTGTACACAGGCACTTTACCAGACATCTTTTAATGCGTCAAAAGCCAGCTCAAGACAACCTTTGGCGTTCGGCGACTGACTTGATTCTTTGGCATCATCTTCAGTTATTGATGTCCAAAATTTTAATATTCGAGTATTCGTATATTATGATATCAATATTCTTAAGTAGAGAGTTGACTAACCATGTTTCGTAACTCTAAGCTCCTGGAGTCTATATTTTGGCCTTATATCTCTGAGGTCGTTAGTACGAGTCCCAACCTAGAGTCTGCTTTTTCCTTTCCTCTACGCTCCTGAATCACTTCCTTCCTAACTTTCATATAATGAGGAATATTGAGAAGTACTAAAAATATTTACAGGTTATGTTAGCATGGCGGTGTACGGCTTAGCCAATAGGAAGATTAGGCATTCTTAAGATTTCCTTGCCCTTGTTTTCGCTAAATTCTTGAAGCTTTGCAAGTAATTTGGAATCTTTGAACTTTTCGGGAAGAGGGGTGATAGTGTAGTTTCTGGTAGCCCAGTAGTATATGTCCCAATCCAACTCGTCCAATAAAGAATCGTATTCGTCCAGCTCCTCTGGGGTCATGGAATCTAGGTATCGCGCTGCAAAACGGGAAAGGAGCAGGTCAGTCTCCAAAATACCTCTCTTGCGTGACTGGTACACCAGTCGAGCCCTTTTGTTCTCTAGGGTCTCACCCGTGCGCTTTATAGGTGCCACTTTGATACGTAGCTCGTCCTTCTCGCCTGGCGTGACTATAGTACTTCCGACTTTAGTGGAATAGAAAGAGACACCCGGAAGCACAATACCGGGTGACCGTATGGAACGGTAAACATTTCTGACTGACGATTGGATAAGGGTCCGAGATAGCATCTTAGGATTAATGGTAGCCTTTGGCCTTGGATATAATGGGTGCAAGAAAGTGCGTAAAATTAAGGTACAATTTGCGGACCTTTAAATTATAAATTATAAATTACTACTGTTCATCATGTGATCTTGGATTTACGAATGAGTTCAGTTCACCGCTAATTCGAGAAGAGCAAGTGTCCCCGCTTTTGAGCTGTCTTGACAAGCGTAAGCTAGCTCAGGACGTTTTCATTTTGAATTTTTTTTGAAAGCTTTTCCACAAGAACGCCTTTTCCGCTCACTCAAGGCCGGCTCTTAGTAGGCTGGAAAGAAGATGTCACCAGTGAGGCAAGTGATTTCATCGTCATCCTCAGTGTAAGCACGTGCTAGGACAGTGTACTTTCCAGGTGGAACCTCCTGGGGGATTTCAACGGTTTTTTCAATCTTGTAGTCGCCTGCAGCAATTGGGCACTTGAGTCCGCCGATGTCGTTGTTCTCAAGCTCCTCGCACAGGTCGTAGGTTTGAGTCAACAGCTTGATGTAGCCCAGACGAACCTCGACGTCAACATATGCACCTTCTTTGATGGTGTCCTTGACATAACCAGCGGCAGAAATTGTCACGTTCTCGCCTCTCACAGGAGGATTTGGGAGCAAATTAACCAATTGCAGATCTAGCAACTGCTTCTCGCTTGCGTCGCACTGCTGAAGTGGTGAGTCGCCCGAAATAGGTTTGTTCTGACCGCGAATTCCTGGCAGACCAAAAAAGGCCGGGAAAACAGGAGAGGCAGCGGTTAATGCCAGAAGAAATGCTACCAAGTACAATGAAACTGATCTGATCATACTAAAATAGCTGAAAGGTAGACAAATGGGGCGAATAAAGTGTCTGAGCGCAGACGTTTTTTACTCGACATGTTTGTGTAGGGTCTCTATCTTTTATAGTTTTACCCCTTAGAACAATTGCAATGTAACCGTATATAACGATGTATGTGATACATCTAACGAGATGAGCTCTTGATAAGGCTTCTCAGGACGAGTTCTAACATCGGTCCGTTTGATTGATAGTTTGGGCTCCTAGCAAATCGTTAACCTGTTGTTGAGTGGACCAATTTATATACTTTTGACTGTAAAAACATATGTCATTTTGTACGTATATGCTGAATACATCGCTGAATACACTTCTTAATTAGTTGGAAGGTATCCATTGAGTCCTAAAAGCTCAATGATTTCATATTAATCTAGCGATGGGCTCTACTATGGTACATTTAAAGTTTGATTTTTCCCCATTGTTCAATATAATATTATTATTCGTTACAACGATAGATGTTTTTTGGTGCAATCTCAATAACACGAGATATATATATAGACAGAAAACCCAAGCTTCTGGTACTCGTTTCACCGTGTTAATTCAACTAAAACAAGTCTTTGAACCAGTCATCAGCCTATCAGTCGTATTGGGCTTCGTAAGACCTGGCAGATACCAATAAAAATAATTATATAATCAGGGTCCTCCGTACAAGATGTTCGTGAAAGTTCTTTGCGGTATTTAGAGCCCCTATAGAAACTGCTTAGCTCTGGAAGCATCGAGCAGCAGTCACCGCTAACCTTTGATGTAGCAGAGATGATATCCAAGGCATGAAACCTCAGTCGCTAGAAATAGCTGTCACTTGCGGCGGTCCAAGCTTCGTGTAGTTCGTAATTAGTGCTATGTAGGTTGCAAGAGAGAAGGCCTCTAGAGGAAGTACCCTCCTCTTTGGTTATTGTGATTAGTCTCTTGGATGTAGTCGTCGGGGACCGCTGAGAAAATCTTGAAGGTAGGCTCGAGGTCTTCGTCAACTTTCATGACACTGGCCACGTTCCCGCACCGGTAACAATAGTTAGGTGCAGACCAAACTGTAACTACGTCTTTTTCTGGGAAGTGATATTTGAATCCTTCCATGACCAGCTGGTGAGCACGCGCTATTAGGTTCAGTCCGTTGACGTGGTTAAATTCGCGAGCCACTTTGCTACCGAATAGCCAGCCGGCACCACGAGGTGACACCTGCCATGCATCCACGTTGTCTGGGTCACTCCACAAGAGGTCTGAGAAACCACCCTCATGAGGAACTTCCTGGGCGCGCGAAAGCACGCGAATCTGATCTAGCATACGGATTTCGGGTGACAGCCCGCCGTGCACGCACAAAATCTTACCGTCGATGATCGCAGCCAAGGTCAAAAAGTCGAACACCTGGCAACAGTATTTCCACACGGTCGTGGACCCATACTTGTTAAGGCACTCCTCGTAGAACCCGTAAACTTGTGTGATTTGGCGAGACTCGTGGTTGCCCCGCACCAGCGTTAGCCTCGAAGGGTACCTTACTTTTAGGCACATCAGCAGTGTGAACGTCTCCAAACTGTAATACCCACGATCTACATAGTCACCCAAGAAGATGTAGTTGATCTGATCTGGGAACCCGCCCGCAGTTCTAAAAAGTTCGAGCAAATCATGAAACTGTCCGTGGATGTCGCCACACACTGTTACGGGCGTCTGTACGGGTTGAATATTCGATTCTTCCATTAGCAGCTCTTTCACCATTTCACACAGCTGTTTCATTTCACTCTCGCTAAGCGACTGGCATTTCTTGATCTTTTCCAACCATTGGTCAGGCCCTCTTTCCACCATTGTTGTCTAATTTCACTATGCGAATATTTATCGGCTTTCCCTTGTTTGTCTATCAAAAACCACCGTTCTTTGAGTTCTCTAAGTTTATGCAAGCGATCGAATTTGCAAAAGCGTGCTTCAAGGTCCCTGGAAGCCCTTTGACACTTGTAACTTGCAATTTTTGAACTCTATTTCTCGTTAGAGTCTTCAAACTTCAACAAATTTTCACGATGTCAGCTCAAAAGTCCTCGTGACAGTTGATCAAAATCGACCTTCTACGAGTAAACTAGGCAGAGAAGAACAGATTATAGTAGAGCGGTAACCTAAACTGAGCTTTATCATTCATCAAGCCATGAATCATCAGTATTTAATGGGAAAAGGGCGACTAATTTCTCGTTTATGGGAGGGAACACATCGCTGATGTTTGTAGTCTTGGGAAATACGCATTGTGCACTTAAAGGAAAGCAGTTGGCTTTAAGAAGAGTAAGATTTATGAGAGATTCCAGAACATTGGGAATGTTTCCAGGGACGTTGATAGCCGTATAAATGAGTTTTGTTTGTTGCATTTCATTCGCGCTACCCAGCGATATTTGAAGCGCACGCTCCAGGAGTGCGTAGGAGATTTTATTCTGTCGTCTAGGAAGGCAGATTTCGAGGATTACACGCCTTATTAGGTTCCGGTAGATGAGGAGTGGAACTTTCTCCAGTAGAAGTATGAAAAGCTTCTGCTCGCGCAATATAGTTTCGTTTTGTGCCAGCCAATGATGAAATCGTAAAAAGCAGCCTGCTTGAATTGCGTTTACAAGCTTGATGTATTGCTCAGAAAGTTGTGGGCTTACCTGGGCACTAAAGGATGCTGACGGTAATTTACCAAATAAAATCCCAGCGGGCAGTAAATATTTCAGGATCCGTTGTAGATTCCTTTTAACTGCAGACGACACAGGCTCATTGTTTCTAGAAGCCTTTAAAGATGTCACCGCTAATAGGCCAAAGGCGCTGTTAAGTTGGTGAAATGCATTCGACACGCGATGGTTCAGAAGGTAGTAGCGTCCAAGTAAGTAGCGGTACTCTACCTGCTCATTGACTGGGAATTGCGAAAAGTTCTGAATGGCAGATTTAGGTTTGACATTTTTGAATATATTTGCGCACGATGCTGGCGATTCTATCCTCATGTATATGTTATTGAGTTTGTTGGCCGTGTAAAGCAAAATTTGCTGTTTTCGAAGAAGTTCATTAAAGCTTACAGCTGGCTCTTCAAAGCGAGGCTTGATGCTGTTAAATAACTTGGTGATCACAGACGCAACGTGAGAAAGAAATTGATACTTTCTCGTGCCAAGCACATTGTATTGGATATCTAGCTGCTTTGCAAGTGGCACCACGTACTCAGTTGTTTCCTGAAATAGAGTAACCAATTTATCGACCGGAAAATTGTCGTTAAGCAAGCAATTAGTCAAGTCCTGATAATATATGAATATCAAGTCGGAGCTCCTCCAAAGGGACCATGGATCAACATCACGACAAAACTTGAGGAAACTGGTTACCATAATATTGAACCTTGTCCAATTTCCACCCTGTAGCTTTTGCTTTTCTACAAGCGCTTCCAAATCCTTCGTGGACTCAAACCCCTGTAGAACGCCTTGTAAACGAGCGATCAAGGTCCCGTTTTCTTCCATATTTATGCTTAATATAGCCACATTACTAGATGCTAACTCACGGAAGAATTGACTCAACGCATCGTCATTCATGTTCTCATAAATTGTTCTGTTTATGCTCTAAGATCATCGGTATATACTAATTGATTTATTGAAAAATTATCTTGAGCTACTAAAACTAATGCACTGCTGATATTGCCAAAAGACCATGGATGAAAAGTGCCAAAATGAAGTTGCGCAAGACGTGAAGGGTAATCCAGGTCGTAAGACTAGTGATAAGAAAAGTCAGGCATCCAAGAAGCAGCCATCTGACGTTCCAGGAGCAGCAGCTGGAATTTCAAATACAAAATACAAGAAAAGGCACAAAAAGGCAAGAGAGTCCGTACAAAGAACGCCTGCTGCGCAGCATAAGCTTGTGCTTCGATTATTACCACCCAATTTGACTGAAGAGCAGTTTTTCAATACCCTCAGCGGCGTACTGGAGCAAGGGTTTTTGGACAAATACTGTGACGACCGTTATTATTTCAAGGGCCACTTTTCCAGGAAGCCATTTCGATTGCCCACTTACTCTAGAGCATATTTGACGTTTTATGAAGCGGAAAAGGTGCAGGTTCTTGCCAAAGCAGTCAGCGGCATTAGTTTCGTGGATGACACGAACAACTCTATGACGCCTACGATGACGCTTAGCCCGTACATCAAAAAGCTGAGAACGGAAGAAAGCAAAGGACTTCGAAAAGTCAAAGATCTCGTCGAAGGCACCATAGAGCAAGACAAAACGTTTCGAACTTTCTTGAAGTCCTTGGAGCTCTTTAAAAGCCATAAGGAAGAATATCAGTACGCAGACCTTAGCGTGATCGCACCTCTTGAGAAAGCTCTCGAACGAAAGCGTGAAGAAGAAGCTGGCATTAAGCTGCGCGGGGAAAGAGCCATTGTCGAATTGGCCGGTGAAATTGCAAAGGAGAAGACCAAAAAAAAGAAGAGCAAGAAGAAGAAGAAAGCGGTTGCAGATGGAGCTGAGACTAAGAAGAAAAAGTTGAAGGGTGTGCCCTCCAACAGTTCATCACATAAGCAAAACGTGGTCATTATAGAGGCCGCTGGAAGACGCGAGCTGCAAAGAAGGGAAAGACTTAAGAAGAAATCAGAGAAGAAGGGGAATTCGGCTGGATCTTCTAAAAAGCAGAGCTCGAGCGGGTCGGGTGAAGCCAAGCCAGTGAGTGCAAAAACCAAAAATAAGCCAGGAAAGAAAAAGAGAAACAAGAAAACACATGCGAAGGCGGGAAAGGAAGGTTCCCAAGACGCTACTCGCGAACTCAGTGCTGGGAAAAATGGAGCAAAAGGTCAGGTCAAGGACAAGGTCCCTCCTAAGGCCGGCGTTTAATAATTAAAGATGGTTGTTTTTTTTTTTTTGACTGGTTACTGAAGTGGCTTCAAGCACGGTTTACGTATTTTAAAGACGTTAGGAATTTAGTCGGTACGCTTTTTGTCGTCTTTGGGGGCGTTGGCCTTCATATAAATGTTTTGGCCCGTGTTCAAGATCGCGTACGCAAAGCTTAAGAATACCGACCATTTCTCTGGAGCGATATACTGCTGCGCGATCGAGACAAACGCTGTCGAACTCACGATGCTACTAGAGAGCATTGGTGCATACTTGCTGCGGAGGTTAGCCTTCACTGCTTGTAGACCTTGCGAGAGTTTGGCACTCTTCGCATCCAAGTTCACGAGAGTCAGTGCCGTGATCAGGAAAAATACCTGAATTGGGCTCACCACAAACCAAGACCCGCATAGCTGCGCCAGACGTTTCCATTTGGCAGCCACGCGACGGTCCGTAAAGTATGTAATCCACTTATAACAGAAATGGCTGATTGGAGCGTTGACGAGACCTCCATACAACAACATTGCGATGAGCTTGAAATACCGTGGTTTCTGTATCAGTTGTTTCAGCTTTTCCAGCGATCCACTGCTGCGTTTTTGACCTTCATTATCTTCTTTCGACTGAGTAGTCAGTTGGCTTATAAGCTCGCTTGCTGCGTTCAGTACGGCTCCTGTAACAATTTTGGTAAGCAAAGGGCGCTTCTTCAATAGGTAATTATACCTTGCCGCGGGGCTAATTCCAGAGGCCTGCAAAGACATTTAGTGGTGCTGTTCAATTGGTTAAAACAATGTTCAACTTTAATTTTGTCTTCTGGGACCCGTCCATATATACATGCGATCTCTTATCGTTATCGGACATATGCGATGACAAGAACAGAGAAGCATCGATATCCCTCAACTTAAATAAAGACTATGGATCAAGTCATTACTGAGAATTGAGGGCTCTTGAGCTCGTAAGAGCGTGAAATGCACTGCTTTCATATAATGCTCCACATCTTTCTTTTTAATCCTCAACAACCAAAACTAGCGATGATAGATCTGCCGAGGTTGTGCCATAGACAAAAACGTGTAGCTTCAGGCTTCAAAGATGTAATACTACTTGAATCAACCTTCTACAACGTAAGGATCGTTCTGTATATGCTAATTACAAATTTTCATCGGCGAGCTCCCGCTGAATTTACGTTAATTCCAAAAAGACTAGACACAAGAAGCGTTCATCCTCTAGACACTGAACTAACATGATTTGGTGTCCAATTCAGGTTTATAACTTGTCTAGGTCTACTTCTCATCGGATACTTCAAGACTTCACGTGAAGCTAACGTTTAGTTCATCTCTAAAAAAAATGGACTAGATGATTGAAGATGAGCTAATAAAAAATGGTACTCATCGAAACAAGCAGCGAAGTAGAATGAAACTTGTTCACTTCCTTATGAAGCTGCGTAACGAACAGGTAACGGTAGAATTAAAAAATGGTACAACTGTGTGGGGAACTTTGCAGACTGTTTCCCCTCAGATGAACGCTACACTGACAGACGTCAAACTTTCGCTACCAAATAAGTCTGGAAACAGCGCAGTTGCTAGCATCTTTTTGAGCGGAGGTCAGCACAATGCAGAGCAAAGAGCGACATCTTTGCAGTATATCAATATCCGTGGAAATACGATCCGGCAGATTATATTGCCGGACTCGCTGAATCTGGACTCTTTGCTTGTAGATGAAAGACATCTAAACCGGCTGAGACGCACGGGCAAGCTCACCAACGAATTCAGTAAAAAGCGCAGAATGGATACCGGCGCGGGGCCTGCCAAACGTGTCAAGCGCGCAATTTAGGCCCTTAGGAAGACCACAAAATAGGCATGTAAATTAAGAATAGACGAATTATCACATCAATGTGTCTCACCAGTTGGACCGGAAAGTTTTTCCTCAGCTCGACGCGCCGTCTTCGCTGCCACCATTACTATCATTATTATCATCACTTTCATCGGTACTCTCATCACTACTTTCATCGGTACTCTCATCACTACTCTCCTCCCGGAATATATCTATCCACTGAGACTTGCCCAGCGGAATCCCCCAAATATGATCTTGCGTACAGAGCCAGTCAACGATTTCGTCAATGTGTAAAACATCCACTTTTTTGCCAGTCAAATTTGACCAACAATCAATATCCAAATCCATCGACTTGACTTTCCGGTAGTCATTGATATAAATCCGGAACAGATTCTGCAGTTTATCCGACGTTACATCGCCCTGCTTTTCAACATCTAGAATACATGTTTTGTTCTCTCTCGCAGCTGGTTTTGGTAGATAATAGTACTGGACCCTCAAATACACCAACACTAGAATAACAAGATACTTATTATCAAATTTTGAAGTTTTCTCATTTCCCCTTTGTAGTATCAACAGTACCTGGCTCCAGGTAGGCCGTAAGTGCACCAGCTTCATCAGCAAACATTTAAATTCCACGCCTCCACATACAACGCTCACAAGGTGGCTTCCACCACGAGTCGTTCCAAACTGCTTTACTATTTTCTTGATGAGTTGTAGCATATTAATGCCTCTCAAAGCAGCAGGATGCAAGTTGACCTTATAGTACATCGAGTTGTGTATCCGAGCCCTGGTCAATTGGGGAATAACGAGTGACGTGGACTGGTGGTTTAGCTGCTTTTCAGAAACACTCTCATCGAAATGAAATTCTAGTGGCATGGCCTTAAGATAGCCTCTCTTCTGTTCCGGTTCGCGCTCTTGGTTTTAGTACAGAGAGCTCATCGCGTCCACTTTGAGCTAACACCAGCCGTCGTGGGTCATGAGTCTAGTAGACACGGCACAACTAAAATCAATGTAAATGTGAATTATGCTATATACAAGTTGAGTCCAAGCTGCTATCTCACAAGCAACATTGAGCCGGCACCTGGCTCAGAACCACCTTGGTGACTTTTCCTGTTTCCGCTTTTCAAGCTTGTTTTTGTACTTACGGCCCTTGACCTCCAGGATATACTCGTCCGCGTTCTTAATCGCATCACGCATCTTCTGCATCTTTTCCTGATACGCCAACTCGTACTTGTGACCCTTGGGAAGAAGCACACCCTTCATGAACTTCTTTTGCTGGTATTTTTCTTCGAAGAATAACTTGTTTCTAGGTGGGAGTAGTTCGTGCAGACCGTATTGACGTGCCAATTTATACAGATCACTCATGCGTCTCAGTGAATATTTTGGATTGTGATATCTTCCTGTAACTGGATGCTTGTTGGGCAAAAATGGATTGGCATCAATCGCATGTGTTGAGGTGGGTTTACTACTGTATTTGACGCCAGGTGGATATTTTTTGAAAAATGTTTTTAGTGTATCAGGTAGCAGCTGAAAGTACTGCCTCGTAGGTACACCAGACATTGTGTATCTGATTAATTAGAGGTAGGTTAGATCTGAACCTAAATTCACATCTTTAAACTAGATGCTTGTCAAATTTTTCAGCTACAAACTAAGCAGGTATGTCACGTGTGTGAAATACAAGCTAGTAGGATCAAAGTGGAGTTGATGGCGCATCTCAAAGGCTGATGAGACGTTTGCAAACCGCCATTGAGTATGTTGATCTCGACCTTGTTTTTTATCGGGAGTATCACAGAATATTGTCTCTTCATTTCAGCCCCTGAGTGACTTTTGGACGAAGGACCAAAAAGCTAACATGTTTAGGCAGCTTACCAATATATTGGAGCTCATACAGGCGGCACTATGCCACGAGACCGAGTTTATAGCAGTTTTGAAGTTAAAAGGTTATAGCTTTTGCAAATAGCCCTGTTGGATGAGACGTTCGACGTCTGCCTGCCTCACAAAAAATTGTGAGTCTTTGATGAGATTGAAGACACCATATTCTGTTTGGATTTCACCAGCATCTTTCAGTACCCGTACGTCAATGAACACATCGCTTGGAGGAGTCAGACTGCCTGACAGATCGATATCCGTGTAGTCTCCACTTTTCATATCTGTTATAAGCTGCACATATTCTTTTAGATAGTCCTGTTCATGGTGTGATAGATTTGCTCCGCCTTGCTTGGCAGCGTTCAAGGATGAAATCGCATCTGTACCATTTCTGTTCCAAGCAAAGCTGTCCAGTGTGTCACTTCGCAGCTTTTGGTAGGCAAGTAAACATCTCTTGTTACGCTCCATGCATAATAGAGTCACAAAGTACTGGCACCGAGCAATCTTGTCCTCTACTCCGCTTATCTCTCGCTGCTCTTTGAGAATCTCTGCGTTCTTCTTGAGCTGGGATGTTTCCTTCAAGATGCTCCTAACCAAATCGTCTTGATACATCGGTAGTTGGTCCTCACCCGAACTCATACTTAGCTGCTGTGCCCGCTTGGCTTCCAAAACCAGTTTACTGCCCAGATCCCCGTACATGAGAGTATATGTCCACTATTCTTGTAGAAGTTAGTTTTGAATGTGCATTAAATCTACGAACATTGATTAGATCTTAAACAAAACGCGTCAAGCTAAAACCATTAATGAGAAGCTACGGCAGAAGTGGCCGGTACAGAAGCCTCATCAACAATGACAGGGTCGAATTTCAAGAGTTTAGTGACGGGGATGAAAATGCAGTTACGTCTCCGAGGGATGATTCGGATGGAATAAGAACACCGAAATCGAGTACTGATACGAATTCACTTAACAGCAGCGATAAGCCTTCAGAAAAGAGAGCAATTGCCAATCTCGAGGTATTTGACTTTCTGGATAGGCCCGTACGTCCAAAGAGGCGGAAAACGCTTCACCCCAGCATTGCAATGAGCAACAATGAAGAAGCAGAGGGTGACAATGCAGATGACTTCTTTTCGAGCCAGGCAGACCAAAGCTTCCAGAGTACGATAGAAGAAGCCAACACTATGCTCTCACAGATAAGTGACACGTCGCGTGAAAGAACAGATTGGGCGGTGGAGTGCTCTCAGAAGGAAAAGCTGTACGATGGATCCTTCGATGAAACTGATACAAAAGTCCGGTACGGGAAAACCAGAACTATGATATATCGCGAAGATGAGATTAGTGCGTCTGCAGAAGGTGCTGATGAAGCAGAAGTTGAAAGTGACCAGCCTACTCAACATTTCAATCATTTGAAGTCAATGGGAGAATCGCTGAAATACCAAGATGATCTAGAGTTTATGATGCAGAAGGGGGTAAGCCTGGATCCAAAAACAAAGCTGTCCAATGCCTTGAATATTGCATTGGGCTTTTTAACAAACGCTGAGCTACTTGCCTATGCTGTGAAATATGCCCAAGAGGATGTCTGGAGGTGGAGCTTAGAATTGGGTGAGCCTGAAAATTTAACGCTGCTGTATTTACGCGCCGTCATTGTCAGTGAAATTTTGGTAGAGAGCAAAAGCCCCCCTTCATTCGACTTATCTCTCGAAGACTTCGTCGCGCCCTTGGCGCGACTGGAACAGGCACCTGTCGAATTTGATGGGAGCCAATTTGCTAAATCAAATTATCACGAGCTCCTTGGCCTTATTGATTCAAAACCTGGAGTCTATTATGCCCTTCGACTTTGGAACCATCAGCTGCATTATAAGGAATCAATTGACGAAATATCCGCTAAAGTACTAGTACAACTGCTTGTACAGAGAGATAGCTATGAACAATTAAAGTTTCAAGTGCTTGAAATTCTACTTTCAAAGGACTCAAATAATGATGAGCACTCATTTTCCCGTAACTTGATGAGTGAGCTGTCTCCAATTTTTGCGCAGCATGTGAGTAATGGCAACGTCATAAAGGCGCTTGTTAAATTAACCAACGGAAATTCCCTTGATTTTCAAAGCAGTCAGCTAGGGATTATAATGTCACAGTCAGTGAACTTCATGCTTGACCACTCTGAATTTCTCTTCACAACAGCAGAAGGCGAACTGTTAGACACTTTCGTTTTACATTTGGGGTTAATTTTGAACATGGTGCAAGCTTCAAAAATGCTTGTATCATTCCTTAGGGCTTCAACTGTAAATCAATTACAGGACGTTATGCAAAAGCTCCATGCCCATTCAGAAACCTGTTTGAAGTACACCTTTAATCAAAATATGTTTATCCTCATATTTTCGTACATTTCCCAGGAACACCAATTAGCTTTATTACCAGCCGTTGAAAGCTTCTTGAAGTTACGACTAGAATCCTTCTCTACAGAGATCGAGCCCTACAATAAAAGCATCCATCACAGCATAATTACCGCATTGAAATGAGCGTCCCATTAAGTCATGTAAACACTAACTAAGCAGTTACTTTGTTTTTGAGATATACGCGTGCATAGATAACTTTAGGGCGCTATTCTCAAGACCTCCCAAGGGTCGGCCTCGGTCTCTCTTTTGAACACAATACGGTCATGCAAACGGCTAGGTCTACCTTGCCAAAATTCCACCATTAAAGGGACAACGCGCACACCTCCCCAGTATTCTGGACAGGGAACGTCTGTAACGCCCTCGAAACGGGCTTCGTTCTTATCAACAAGTTCTTGGAGCTCTGCACGATTTTTGAGAGGAGCAGACTGAGGGGAAGACCATGCGCCCACTTTTGACCCACGAGGTCTCGTTTTGAAGTAACGCTCAGAGGTTTCTCTGCTGACCTTCTCCACGATACCTTCAACTCTGACCTGCCTTTGGAGATTTTTCCAGAAAAAGGTTAAGGCAGCCTGAGGATTGCTCTTGATGTCTTGAGCTTTCTTTGAGGTTTCCCAGTTAGAGTAAATAGTAAACCCGCGGTCATCAAGCTCCTTGAATAGCAATACTCTAGAAGAGATTCTTCCGCTAGGAAGCTCAGCAGACGAAAAATTCACCGCTTCTGGGATAGTCTCTGTTGGATCTTGTTTTGCCTCTTCAAACCATTTTGTGAACTGCTCTATGGGGTCTTTGGCCAATTCATTCTCGCTCAGTGAATCTTTATCGTATTGATAAGTTTCTGGAGCAACTTTTACAAAACAATAACGTTAGTAAAGAGGTAAATTATCCTGAGAACTTTGTCAATGAAAACATACAGATGATAGGGTTCTTGGTGGTTGTGTCACTCATTGTTTCCTAGTTTTCCCTAGCTTGACCTTGAGTCACTTGTTGTATTCAGATGATACCCTAAAGCTCAAGTTTCTCGAGATCACTAAATTTAAACGACTAGCTCCGAAGTCATCACATGATAGACATAACTGGCAGTGGGATGGAATGGTGATTCCTTATTGATCCTATATCATGCTATAAAGCACTTGACCTTCAATTGATGCCCCTAGTCCATGCATATGAACCCAGCGTAATTATAACTAAGGCGAATGACACTGAAATAGATGAAAAGTAGTAAATTAGCATCTTCTTGATGGGAAGTACATGTCCTTCGTTAATAAAAGTGCTAATGGTACTGAGACACCCGCAAAACCCACTTTGCAGTGCCTCCAATACTGTTACCGATGTAGCTGATTCTATTAGGGGCACGCCGCTACTAGCTCTTCCTCTTGAAAAAATGGTAAAAATGCTCAAGAGAAGTGTGCCAAGTACATTGGCGGCGAATGTTCCCAGTGGGAAGTTCTTCACCTTGGAATTGAGGGTTTTGGATAGAATATAGCGCAAAGCTGTGCCGGGAAATGCAAATGATGCCGAAAGAGTCCACCGCCTGGAAGAATTAGAGAAAACGGCAGCGAGCACTACCTGGACGATTAGTAGGGGAATTGCTAACATGAACGCTAGTTTTTCAAATCCACCGGAGATCTTTCTTGCTCGTACCTTGACGTCTAAAGCTTCTGTTCCTTCTGGGTGTTCGAAGCCTTCGATGACGCTTGTCGTTAAAAAGAGCCCAAATAAATGGCTACACATTGACACCATCAGTTGCACAAAGAGCACCGAGAGGAACTCCATAACTCCATAAGCTCTATTCGGAAACGGAGATATCTTAGGCGAAATGCCTTGTCTAGACGCGTGCTCGAAGAGCTCCATGATGAGAGACGAAAACGATGATAACGATCCGCAAAATCCTGTAGTCAGTGCAACTGAAAGCAGTGGCGTGGTATAGTCATAGCGGTTAAGAGCCTGCATGATACCCATCATGAAGCAAGATGCCAGATTCGACCATAAAACTGTGGGGCCTCGTACATAAGACCCCTCATAAGTTGTAATTACAATCAGACCAATGCGAGCATAGTTACCTAAAATCGAGAAGTAGACAAGCAGTATCCAAAGCTTCAATTCTGAGACAGCTTCTTTCGATGCTGCTTTACGCCATGTCACCATACACACTTTCTGCTTGTCTCTCATACACGCTTCGCCTTGAACAAGCTTGTAAAGATTTGTGCAATTATTATTACCGTTTTCACACAGTTGGACAGTCGTGAACATTCAACATTTTAGTATTAAGATAAAGATTCTACTAGGAAGCATTTCAACTCGAGTTGATGTGCTCTTAACCCAGAAGTACCTAAATCCCTCACATATTTAACCGGATATTTCTTCGATTAAAGTCTTGGCATTTTTCTAGATCAGTTAATGGATAGAACCAGGACTAAATTTAAATACAGACTACGACCAAGATTAGTGGTGGAGCATTGCCCTCGGCGGGTTTTTTACTAAGGAATTACTGGGTTCTTTATGCAAAGAAAGATGGTTCCAAAAATTCAAAATGGCCAAGAGTCCAGCCAAGGATCAGAGGAAGCAGATATAAAGCCTGTTTTGAGCGGCCTAACTCACTCCGGAAGTAGCGCACTAGTTGGTGTCGCGCATTCCTCACCAACGTAGAACTGATTTGAATTTTCTTCCGGAAAATTCAAAT
This sequence comes from Lachancea waltii, assembly GCA_030580015.1. Lineage (NCBI taxonomy): Eukaryota > Fungi > Ascomycota > Saccharomycetes > Saccharomycetales > Saccharomycetaceae > Lachancea > Lachancea waltii. The sequence goes on along the minus strand of JAKTSC010000007.1, from coordinate 145,274 downwards.
CCTTCACTGGAGTCGACACCTTCAGGTTTACCAAACGCTTTCTTGTCAGGATTCAAACTGCTGAACGATTTTTGAATTGAGATGAGGACAAAAATCGATAAAAAGACCAAGAAGTGGTACCTGCTGTTGTCGAAATAAAGCGATCCAAAGTTTCTCACTACTGCACACGGTCCGATAGCTGTGGGCCATCGACTACTTAATAGCAGCGAGTTAGTCCTCCCTTCCGATGTCTAGTTAGCCGTATGTGTCGACGCACTGGGAATGAATTTTCTGGGACTAACGATGAGAAGAAGCTAAGTCGATATGTCATCGTTTTGCAACCTCCACTCAAGTCCAAAAGCCCATTCCGTGAAACAGCCACCAATCATCAAAATTCAAAATATCAGGCTCACTCTAGTTGCCGCTTCTTAAAGTCTCTTAAACGAAGACCATGTGTAAAGCAATAATACTGAGGAAACACTATTCAATTGCACTATCGTGCTGCGCTTAGGTGTTGGGGTGTTAGAGAAGCGGAGCTTGTCTCATAATTGATTTGCCTCGGTTTCCACTACACATCGATAAAAAATTCTTGACCACAAGGCTCAGGAGTATAATAGCCTTCCCTATAAGTCCTGCAGAACAAGAACTCAACATTTCTGTGCGGCGGAAGTTGAGCAACTAATTGACAAACTCCAGCTGTAAGAATCCTGGAAAGAGTTTGCCGTCACCTAAGATGGAGGCTATATTTCCCATCTCTTAATCCTTTTTCAGTCGGTTGGACTCTTCTGGTTCGCACTTCAGCTTGCTTTCCATTTAGCATTGGCATTGAATAGAGGATAATCTGCTCAGGTTTGATAGCTCGAGGGAAACTGAAAAATAGAAAATACATTTGTACTCTTCTGATATCCCGTGACAATGAAGCTTGGCGAATAAGTCGCAGTCAACTGAAACTGGAGCAAGTCTCCAAAGCCCAAGTCCTTTCACTTAGTAAAGTTGACGAAATTGTCACTAAATCTAGCCACGATGAAGTTTCGTAGCGCCGGAACCAGATAAACCCTACGATGGTTGCTTCTAAGCCCCATGACACATATATTGATCACGAAAGTAACAAAAAAACAGCTGGGTGTAAGCACAAAAGTAACAATTGAACAGCTAGGTGTAAGTTTTAGATACAAGTCTAAAGATTTATGAATTATTGAGTCTTTTCCTGGTTTGGATGTCTGAATTTCCTCCTACCTGATGTGTACTTCGTGTTATGTGACTATTCATGATATAAAAGGTAGAAATAGCCGCCCAAGTCCTTCTCCGTTAATTCCTCTCGAACAGTAGAAAGAGGCTGGAGTGTAAAGAGGCTAGATGACATTCATGAGATCAAAGACTCTAGAAGTTGGTTGTCAAGGTGCTAATCCCTCAGTGGTCAGATCTAAAACAGTTCATTTCGGTGTTACAGATACTAATGGAGACACCCATGGGCCACAATTTGGCAACTATTTGAAACCTTGTCCTGACTTGGTTGAGACCCAAAGTTTAGTTTTATCTCAGCGCGAGGCAAAAACCCGTGCGCAAACCGAGCAGAAGCGAGGACGTACGAGAATTGTGGGGCTGAAAAGAGCCATGACTATATCTCTGCCTTTTCCTTGCATAGATAACGATTTTGAAGAACTGGTTGTCCGAGCATGTAATACAAAGACTGGGATTGATGATAGTGACGAATATATGCGTGATAGCTGCCCTGGTTCCAGGCTTTCGTCTCGAGGAAGTCCAACTCAGGAAATATCTAAGGAACTCGAAACCTTCGATGCTACAGCTGACCTCCAAGAATCGCCAGTCGGTATGGTGCACGCAAAAGATGACGACTTTGTCTTGATATCACCATCGCCTGAGGTCACTGAACTTTTCGCGAGAAACCACGATAGCGTTAGCCCTGTTCCAAGCTCTACAGAAATTCTAAACAGCCTTGAGAGTAATTCAAACAGTCCTAACCTACGATGGGCCGAAACTAAAGACCATGCAGCAGTCCAAGAGCACGAACAATCGCTCTCCAATGAAAATGAGGGAGATGTGAATTACCAAACTTCCTTATCACCTGCGAACAAACCTTCCGTTCTCAAACTTGATATTGACCCTACTTATGAGCGGCCTGATGTCACTCCTAATCTTGCGTCCCATCCACCTGCATGCGGTATTACACGCTCAATTCACAAACCGCTCAAAGATCTTATCAACAAGACAAACCAGAACTGTTACAACGCGGACCCTGACAGAGTACACTACAAAGCGGGGCTCTCAAAGAAGCGAACCATGCCTCACTTGCATTCCAGATTCAATTCCAAGGAATAAGATCTGAACCTAACTCGCTAAATACCATATCAATTGTAAAGAGAGAAAAAAAATTAAAAAGAATGGTCTCTAGCGGGATCGAACCGCTGATCCCCGCGTTATTAGCACGGTGCCTTAACCAACTGGGCCAAGAGACCAATTTGTTGAAATGGTGACCTCTCTTGAGATTCATAATGCTCATTCTAGTAAGATTGACCCAGTAACTATATATCCATGTTGTTTTATTCTATACAGCATGTATTGAACGAGGTGCCAAAGCTTGCGCTCACTAGTAACTATATATCCATGTTGTTTTATACTATACAGCATGTATTGAACGAGGTGCCAAAGCTTGCGCTCACTACTTTTAAAATACCTTCGACCGTCGGTACAAATGCTGGTTCAAAATTGAAGATTATCTCTGCCCTGGGGTGTAACAGTGAGTAGCACTGGCGCCTGCACCACACTACTAGATGTACTTTCCGCCGAAGGATGCAGTAGCTCAGCAATTGTTTGCCAGGGTCGAACTATCAATCAAAACAAACGGCTGATAAGCACTTCTACTTACTACCCGCCGTCTGCTTCTACTTCTTCCTCATCCTTTCCTCCACTTTCCGTGGACTGCGTATGTTCAGTAGCCACTCCGGCGTAAAATTTGCCCCACAGACTGGACACACTTTCAAACTCTTTCCCAACGGCTATGAAGTTCTCTAGCGAAATATTCAATCCATTCAAGTTATTCAGTATCGAATCCATTGTTTGGCCAATATCTTGCAAAATCAACCCCCTTTGCTCGACAAAATAACGATCGCCATCTGATAACCCTACTTCTGCTCCATCCTGGCTCTCGGGTTTCTCGGGCATGGTTGGAGAGGCTTTGGGCTCTTGAGACCTTTCCTTGTTGACATCTTTGTTCGAGTCGATTCATAACCTTGACATATACCAGCGGATAGTTGATGTTACCCGGACTCTTAAATTGACTATAAAAGGCAGGATTAAGTATTAATCGGCTTCACCACTTTTTGACCTTAACATACCAAACAAGCCAGTATCATTGGCTGTCTGCGTATCCCCAACTCACAGACGGTCTCTCTAAGCTGGTAGATCGAAAACCTAAATACGAACAACTTAAGTTCTGTCGTAGTGGCTCCTAATATCCAAGCCCTATGACACTATTGTGGTTCAAACAGCTGTATCAGTAACACAGATTCTTGCAGTTGTAGTGAGTTATTATATGTATTATATGTTCCTTGAGGACGGAAATGCCAATTGGATGATGACATACCTAGGCCAGATGATTACGAATTAGAGGGAATTCTATTCGCTGACTTCTGCGTCGTCCATGTAGCGCGGCTCGACGTCAAAAATAAGTTCGTATTTGCGCCACTTCTTGCGAAGATCGCTATCTTCGTCAGAAAAATCAAGTTCAGACTCCTTGTCGAAGTTATCAAGCCAATCCCAGGGCTTGTTGAAGTTGACCGGGTTGTTGTTGATGAAATCGTCAAGCTCATTCCCATAAAGCAAGTTGCTGTCATTAGTTAGATGGTTCCACACCGATTGCAAGTAGAATTTGAGGCTTCGTACACCACGCAAGAATCCTCGGTCTTCGGTATCTGGTGACTTAGGAGGGATGCGGAAAGAGTCCCAGCTCAGTGCAATATCATCGCTCGTCACGCACTGTGCGAAATCGATTAAGTTTACTTTCACAGTGCACCTTTTATCCTTTTGACAATTGCCATCGTAAATCAGTAGAAGCGACGATCCGTACAGACGGTAACCCTTCAGCTTAACAATTTCAGCGTACAATTTGTCCAGTTGAGAAAGTAACTGGGGAATTTGTCTGATGATGCTAGAAATCTGCTCCCCATCGTAAAGAAACCTCGCTAAGGCGCGCGCAAATTGCCATCCAATCTTGACACGTCTGCCAAAATACTTGTCTCTTTTGATGTAATAGTCTTTATTCCAGATTTTGAGCCCACAGATGCGGACTCCAAGTTTTCTTGAGGTAGTTTGACGACATTTCTTGCTCTGAGATAGTCGCTTGAATTTGTCGGCATTTACTCCGTATTGTCGAGTGCCCATCTTCAAGTCAAGAACGCAAGGTTTGTCTAATTTTCGAGTAAGATCCTCCAAAAGTATGAACTTCGAGACAATCGTGTGAGAATTTTCTTCAAAAGATACGGACTCATTATTTGATTCTTCTTTTGTGGGTTGGCAGTCCTCTTCCATTGCAAAAACACCATCATCATCTGGGTGCTCGTTCAAGTTGTCATGAAAAGACGCCTGTGAGCACAGCTCTTCGGTTCCTGAGGACTTCTTGTTCTCTGCATCAATCTGGGCCAGCTTGCGCATGTTAAATTGTTTCAAGTCCAGAACTGAACTATGTGAATCTATTGCGTTGGCTAGACTTGGCTTCGCCTTCGAATTAGTGGGTGAAGGCGGCACGATAGTTGGTGGTTTAGTCTCCTCGGAGTTTCTCCGGTCTCCTTTGAGCGCAAAAAGATTTGTTGAAGATGCACTGCTTAGAGGACGATGCCTTTCTCCCAATGAGGAAATTCTTGTTGGATTGGAACGCTTAGTGGGAGCAAAGACTTCTTGTAAAACCAATTCCTGGAGCTTAGTATTAACAACAGTGGACCCGGAATCCCAAGGTCTCGAACCCCTGTCCTCAAAGCTGTGTGACGATAGAAAGGAGTCACTGGGCGCCGATTCGGGAGAGTGAGAATATTTGTACCACAATGAATCTGGAATCATATGCTTATTATCATCAAGAAGTACCTCGGGGTTTTTCATTGCAAGTGGAGGACTCGGGAGGTCCACTGGCACTTGAGATTGGCCCTTTCCCGAAAAGGAGTCTAGTTTCTGTTGTTTCTTGGTCAATTTTGCCATTTTCTCGTGCTCTACCTCTTTAAGAAATTCTTCCTTTGAATTAAAGTGCTGCCTCACGTTCAATACCCCTATGTAGCGCGGAATGAACTGTAGAAGCTCTTTATGTTGTTGCTCGATGTTCTCATACCACATGTTCTCTCTACTTACCAAAGCCTTACACACCGCTCGCTCGGAGAACCTGAATATAGCTGTGTGACCACCTACTTTGTTGGTAAAAGGTTGCAGCTCAACTGCTAAAGGGTAAACGTCGTCTACTGACTTACTGTCAGATCTGGTCTCAAACTTAGTATCAGGTTTTTCTGTAGGGTCTAAGTTTTCCATTATGGGAGGCTCATGATGTATCTTGGGTTGCGTAAGGCTGTTTTCAATTGGCGCGGCTTGAGGAATTGAAGGTGCAGAACGTGCTAGAATGGTAGGCGCAGTGACTTCTAGAGCATTGTCTTTAGACTGATGAGGATAGTAAGTGGCTGACGAGATAGGTTTGAGAACAAGTTTATCGGGAATGTCCTTATTGATATTGGGTACGACAAGCTTGTCACCAGTGGACTCCAAAGCTGGTTGTTGCTCCGGATATGCAATTCCCTCCGGTATAGAATCGTTTTGATGCTGAAGCGGGAGCCCTTCGGTAGGTTGCTGCACGCATCTACGGGCATTGGGACCATGTACAGCCTTTTTGGCGAAACGTGGAGACTTGTGAGAGTGGATGGGGAGAGGGTTTTTCTCCCGGAACGAACTACGTCTAGACGACTTCTGGTAGCTCTCGGAGGCCGAAAACGAGTGACGCCGGCTCAGTGGCATCCGATGCTCATGCTTATGACCATGTACAAAGTTCTTGGTCAGCTGGAAAGGCGATTTCCAGGCGGTAGGTTCTGTTTTCTGGTCTGAGCCCTCAGAGCCTGCTTGCTCGCTCCTATGTGAATTCTCGTCATCCTGGAAGAGACGTAAGTATGTGCTTGCCTTTCTGCCATGGATCACAGGCGGGAGTTTCTGTTTATCAAAGACATTCAGATCTCGCAGATGTGTGCTAAGAGTGCTCAAGTCATGCCGTGATGAGTTTTCCTCGGGCTTCCCCATGCTATTTGTGGTCTGATTGAGCTCCTGGCTTAATCTGAACACCTTCAAGATGTTTACTGTTTATCAATAGATGAGTATTATGAACAACCCAACCCGTGCTGTTCATAATTTTTTTGAATCAATGTTATGAAATCAAAAGTGATAGCGAGCCATCAGATTAATGAAATATTTAGAGTACGGAGATTATGGCTAGCATCCAGAATGGAACTGGGAATTTAATGTACATTATTGTCCCTTTTTAGCTTAAATTTGGTGTGCATCTGGCTCAAATTTTGCGTTTCTACGTATCTGTTTCGTATATAAAATGGCTTGAGATGCAATTAACAGTGTACTCTTCAGGTTCCAGCATAAGCAAAGAACTTAGTATCTTGATACCCAGAATATAAGCTCTTGAAGCATCCAATGTCCACTCTTACAGAGCTATAGATGTCTTAAGTAGTAAGATAGTGACAATCACGCGACTAGCTAAGGGGATCATTTCGTTATTTTTTTCGCGACAATCTTAGTCACTATGCGTAGACTAGTGGACAAAACATATTTTTTTGATCTGCGTTCGAATTTTCCAATGGGCCAATTACTCTGTTAGTGGTATAATGTTTAAAGAAGAGAATAAGGTTCGTAGTTCAGCAAGAATAGGCCTCAGTTTGTACTCTCCCGAATCCTCTTCAGGCGGTCTTCTCACATTGGATTCGGGTTTTGGCCAATCAGAAGCTTGTATTTCACTTGTTACCCGCTTTTGATTAAGTGTGTAATTCAGAAAATTTTAAAGTCCCTATTATACAGGATTGCAGGTCGACAGAAAGCTGTTCAAACGTGAAACGGCCCCTAGAGAGACTTTGTTTTTGATCCTTAGGCATGTTTTTGAGATCTGGAGCTAACTGTGCCCGTAGCGTGGCTAGGCCCGCTAGAACTTATGCGACTTTGAGGGAAATTGAGATGCGTTTGAAGTCGATTAAGAACATCGAAAAGATCACCAAGACCATGAAGATTGTTGCTTCCACCCGTCTGTCCAAGGCCGAGAGAGCCAAGAGTAGTGCCAGACAGTATTCCAGTGCTGAGCGTGAGTTCTACAACAGCGCTGAGACCAAGCCATTGGAGGTCGAGGGCCAAAAGAAGAAGGATCTTATCATCGCTGTGACCTCCGACAAGGGTCTTTGTGGTTCGATCCACTCGCAGCTGTCCAAGGCGGTCAGAAAACAGCTCGCAGAGACCCCAGATGCCGACGTTGTGGCCATCGGTGACAAGGTCAAGGCCCAATTGATCAGAACGCACGGTGACCGTCTCAAATTGGCCTTCAATGGTGTTGGTAAGGACGCCCCAACTTTCGAAGAGTCCTCGCTTATTGCCAACAAGATTCTGGAACTTGGTGGTGACCAATACTCTAAGATCAGCATCTTCTACAACGACCCTGTGTCCTCTTTGTCGTTTGAGCCAAGAATCAAGCCAGTTTATAACCAGGAAGCTATCGAGCAGTCCCCATCGTTCGCTAAGTTCGAGATTGATGCCGACTCTAAGGTTTCCCAGGACTTGTTCGAGTTCACTTTGGCCAACCAGATCTTGGCTGCTATGGCCGACGGTTACGCCGCAGAGATCTCTGCCAGAAGAAACGCTATGGACAATGCCTCTAAGAACGCCGGTGACATGATCAACAAGTACTCGATTCTATACAACAGAACCAGACAAGCTGTCATCACCAACGAGTTGGTCGACATTATCACGGGTGCTTCTTCTTTGGGTTAAGCTTCCCAACGGGCTAGACAAAACATGGCCCAATTCACGAGTCTATGTCGGACAACTAATGACATTATGGATCTTGATATGCTCAGCAGAGAGAAAACCTCATTTTGTAAGCGAGTATACCGCTACTACATACTACCAATATATTCGTCAGGATAAAAAATTACTAAGTCGCACTGTCTCAGCTTTGCCCCGGGCGGGGCCAGCCGTCCCTGTACAGTTGACTATTCTTAACTGGCACCCTGCGAATTTGGCCAGGGTCGCGATTTTTTCCATTTCATTTTTCATTATCTCAAACAACCTTGGCACGCATTTGAAAGTCTCTTCTGACACTGTAATATGAGTGTTACAAAATTGTAGAAGCCAACAGTTCCACAACTCACCAGCCGTATTTTCAAACTTTGTATAAAATGTCAGGAGTCTCTGAATGTCAATATGGGAGACACTTCTCTTCTCACAGCTCGCCAACATGATATCTATCTCTTTAATATGGTTCATCGCCAAAAGGATGCCACGCTATTTTGCGTTGATCGCAGACCTCATTGCGATCTTTCTACTCATTTTCCTGCTCGTTGGTAGTAATAATTCTTCACAAGCATCTACCTACCTCACCAGTTTCAGATTCAATCCAAAGTCGCCGATGTACAATGTCATCACTTCATCTTTCAGTTCAAACACTTCCATGAAGGGACTTCAGGAAGTTGTGGTCCACGCGGGGTATATGGGGATTTGTGTGACAAACCTTCCCGAGACCTATTCCTCCAAATCATTACTGTGCTACAGTCGAAAGAACATTTCAAATGTGGCTCTGTATGATGACCTCGCGGTCAAAGTATTTAACATTCGGCCCACTAACACATCGAAAACCGAATCCACTCAGCTTAACATTATGGAACTGGCTCAAGACAGCTCAGTGCGATTAGTGCATCCCTACGTTTTAATGGCAGTCATTATTCTATCCCTCCTCATGTTTTGCTCCACATTATGTGCGACAATCCCACGCTTACCCGGTAAGACCTATCTCAACTGGTTTCTTCTCATCCTAAGTCCAGTCTTAACACTTCTCTGGGGAATTGGCGCCATGTGGACCCATGTCGCAATTCATGCAAGCAATAATTACGTTCCACACGCCTCTATGGGAATTTTGAAAGTCAGAATGGGCTACAAAGCTAGCACAATGGCATGGGTTTCTTTCGCATCACTGTGCATCAACTGTTTGATTTTATGGGCCTTGTACTTTAGAGACCGGAAATCTCTCAGCAAGGAAATCGATAACATTACAAAGCAGCATCCTAAATACAATTCGAGAAACCACAGCAGTGACGGCTCTACACTGGCAGGTAAGTACTGAATCAAATATTACAAGCTATTCTGACACCTTTTATAGCCCGCCGTACAAGGCGCGCTGACACTAGAAAAAGGCCGCTGTTAAAGCTCATCTGTTGAATTTATACAATCATCTGACACAAACGCCTTTGCTAGTGGAGCGATCATGACGAGATCAGAGGTTGGATTCCTGGCTCTTAGAGTATGGAAAGAGCTAATCAGAGCTCTACTGCTGCCGTTTGTGGCATTGGCAAAGATTTTAGAGCATTGCTTTGGTGGTTGGTTTGAACAGTTGGATAAAAAACACAGAATTAAGGACGACTGGTACATTATACCCTACTTTGTTTCTGCGGTTGTAAAGTATATTTGGAGTGTTTACCGTGGGAAATTTCAGTTCTGGTACGTCTTCAAGAGGCATGTGGATCTTAGCGGGGATCAGCTTTGTATATCCTATCCGAAGCCCTCGGGTAAGAAGGGCGATTTTGATCTGGAAACCTACACATATCGCGAGACTTTTGATATCGTGCTTAGACTATCTCACCTTTTATACCATGATTTCGGAGTAAGAGAGGGGCAGACTATTGGTCTAGACTACACGAACAAGCCCATGTTTATATTTATGTGGTTTGCGCTGTGGAACATCGGAGCAACTCCTTCCTTTCTCAACTACAACGCTATTGGGGCACCACTGGTTCACTCTATCAAGATAGCAAACGTAAGAAGCGTTTTTATCGATCCACAGGCTGCGGGCCCTATGAAAGATACCGAAGAAGCGATTCGCGCTGAGCTACCCGACGTCAAGCTCAACTATGTGTCTGAGAGGGAGTTCAATGCTGTGATAATGAACGCAGACTCGCCTCAGTTCTTGCAAGATCCTGAAAAAAGATCGCCACCCTACGCAACAGACTTCCAACCCGCCTGCCTTATCTATACATCCGGAACTACGGGTCTACCTAAATCCGCTATTATGTCCTGGAGGAAAGCAGTAATTGGGTGCTCGTTATTTGGTTGGGTCTTGAGGATCAAAAAGGATTCGACAGTCTTCACGGCGATGCCTCTCTATCATTCCACAGCCGCCCTACTTGGCGTGTGTGCTGTCTTTTCCCAAGGCGGATGCGTTGCAATCTCTAATAAGTTCTCTGCAAGCTCATTTTGGAAACAGGCTTATTTGACCAAGTCTACGCATATTCAATACGTTGGCGAAATTTGCCGCTACCTCATTCATACTCCTGTCACTGAATTCGAAAACAAACACTTGGTGAAGGTCGCATATGGGAACGGATTGAGAGCTGATATTTGGCCACAATTCAAAGAAAGATTTGGCATTGACGTTATCGGAGAATTCTATGCCTCAACTGAGGCACCTTTTGCAACGACGACATTCCAAAGAGGAGACTTTGGTATCGGTGCGTGTAGAAGTTATGGCACTCTCATAAACTGGGTTCTTTCTCTGCAACAGACGATTGTCCGAGTAGATCCGGATGACGAAACTTGTGTGTATCGCAATGGCAAAGGACTTTGTGAGGTTGCTCCGCCTGGAGAACCTGGAGAAATGCTAATGAGAATATTTATGCCCAAGAAACCTGAAGCCACTTTTCAGGGTTATTTGGGAAACGAGAAAGCTACCACTTCGAAGGTCTTGAGAAACGTTTTTAGGAAAGGAGATGCATGGTATAGGTCCGGTGATTTGATCAAATCCGATGAACATGGATTATGGTATTTTGTTGATAGAATGGGAGACACGTTCAGATGGAAATCCGAAAATGTGTCCACTGCGGAAGTAGAGAACCAGATTACGGCATTTGCTAACGATAGGGTATCCGCTGTGGCCGTAGTCGGTATCAAGGTTCCCAACCACGAGGGACGAGCAGGACTCGCAGTATTGGAGCTAGCTTCACATTTCAGAAACTTGCGAGGAGACGTGAAGTTCTTGAATAGCATGCTCAAGAGCTTGAAAAGCAGTTTGCCTAAGTTCGCAATTCCCGTTTTTGTTAAATTTGTCGACGAAATAGAGCACACCGACAATCATAAGATCAAAAAGAAGAATTATAAAGACCAAGTGCTGCCCCATGGAGCCGGCGGCGACGAAATATTGTATTGGTTGAAGGATGGACGCGAATACAGGCCGCTCACAAATAGCGATTGGCTTGACATCATGTCGGGTACATTCAAGCTATAGTTTGCAAATTAGGCGCCAGTGCAGCGTTCCGAGAAGTACTGGGTACTTTTGCCTCTCACGCTCTCTTGAGAGCACCCATATAAGCTACACATCTCCTAAGTCATATAGCATTAGTTGAAGAAATACGCCTTCACTATCATTACGACCAGCAAGACTAGAACCACAGAGGGTAGTACGAGAAATTGTAGCATTTCTGACAATTGTATCTTGCACGTTCCACTAACAGTTTCGTGGGTAGCAGGATCCAAATCAAAGGACCCATTGCTGTAAAAAAAACTTAAGAGCTCATCTTTTTCGCGCCAAACGTTCAGTAGCCACGCTGTGAATTTCTCTTCATCATCAAAAGGGATTTCATCGAGCTTAAACGCTCGGAGATGAATATCAACCAGATCAGGGGCCTTACCTTTGAGAAAAATGTTGCTCAATTTATAGATATCCTGGCCGTACTCATCCTGTTTGACGTCCGAATAGCCAATAGTTGCATCGTAGACAACCTCGCAACTTTTTCTCAATTCTTGAAGCGCAAATCTTAAACCTGTTACTCTTGGTAATACCAAATTCTTGAAGTTGGGCAAATTTGCCTTTTGGGCAAAAATATGGCTCTTTTGTCTGGTATTTGCGCTCAGATTTGTGCCCTCAGGAAAAATGATTAAGCAATATGGCCAGTGAATCTGTTTATTGTTTCTTACTGTCGATTCGCTGTCACCCCAGATCTCTTTTCCAGTCGAGACATCAAGCGATGGGTGGTTTCCAGCCAAAACGCCAACGCCACGGGCATTATGATCCATATCACTCAATCGATTACCTAGATTAATCTTATCTTTGCTCCATTTGCGGTTCATGAATATAAACTTGTAGTTTCGCATCCCATAGCCCATGATCGGTATGCTTTCTAACGCCTTCTTGAGCATTATAAAGACATTACCGGCTAGGTTACCGGTGTATGCCAGCCACCATAAGAAGACCCAATCAGTGTAAATCTGATGATTAGAAATGAGGACTGATTGCTGCTTCAGGCTGGATATTATACCACCCGTTCGAAGGTTTTTTACCACCGAATTTCTAGGGATGCTTGCCGTGTCGGTAGTAATGCGAACTTTCGAAGGTGCCACAACCGTAAGAATAGTGACCAACAGAAGAATGAAACTCTTTTTAGTGTAATCCATATGTTTCTGCTTTCGAACAGGATCATTCTTGAACGCCAAACTTGCCAAGAACTGGTGTGTCACAACACAAAGCGATCCCTGAAAGAAGATCACAATTGAAGCTGCTGTTATCAACAGTTTAACTCCCCTTTGGCCTACAATTTTGGCACGCGTAGTGATATTCTGGTTATGCATAACCTCTCAGACTTTGGGAAACCGAGAAGTCGAGGTATAACAGCCTCGGAGCTTTCCTTGTGGCTTACAGTGCTGACTATTCCAACCCTGAATAGCATGATCTACGAACACATCTTGTTAAGGTTATTGCCTCTTCGATATTTGTAGATCCGGAAGGAGTGTATTGTGTTTTAGATCGAAGGTTGGTATAATACTGGTCAGGGCCAGTTAGTTTAGATACTGGAGGGAAATATAAAACCGATCATCCTAAATTAGGAGTGCTGAGCGGGTTCTAATAGTAGTACATCAGTTTCTCCAGATGTCCCACTGTGTCTATCGTAAATTAGAAACTGGAACGATTTTATCAACTCTTGAGGCAGCACTCTTCCTTTCATACTTGGTTTCTTTACCTTTTGCGAGGTTTTGTATCTTCAGCGTTACGACAGCAGAGTTCGGCTTATTTTCATCTGTGTTATAAATGCAGAGCCATTTCTCTGGTTGTTTTCGTCTTATATGGACGCTTTTGTAATGACAAAAAGGAGCATAGTACCTTTCGCTCAGATCTAGTTTCTTATAGTTCTGGGACAGTCTAGCCGCCGAGATTTGTTGATGGCATGTTGTACGATGAATATGGTTATGTAAGCGGAGTTTTGATTTAGTTTAAGCATACAATACAGAGCTGAGAACTATCATTGGAGCCCATACTTGTAGTTGGAAGCTTATGTGCACCGCAGTGTAATAAAGGTAGTCTTCGTTTTGTTTCTTGAAGGTTTTTTGAAATATCCTTTATAGGATTGAAGTATCTGTGGTGTAATGCCTATGCAGTGGATTCTTGAAATAAGAGTTTCGTGTCAACCCATTCAGCAATAGCTCTGGGACAACGTCAGTATCTCATATCAGTCATAGCCAATCTTTAAAAGCTGATCATATTATCGGTCCCAGTAGATCGCTACATAAAATTGCTTTCATTTGAGACTGAGAAGCTATCGATTTTCATCTAAAGTATATCTCCAGCTTGGCGTCCAGTTGTGATTGACCACTACATTTAGTCGAGTTTGTCATAGAGTTGCTGTAGGTCGTAGTTTTCTCTCCAGTGGTCGCCTTTCACTTTGAGGAGTACTAGAACAGAACTGGCTGCAGTAACGAGTATCGCGAGCATCGTGAAGGCCCACCCAGGTCCCATGCCCTTGAGCATTGGCTCTGTAACAAAAACTGCAGTAGCAGCAAAGGCTTGGCGGATGAGGTTATTAAGAGCAACGCCGGTTGCTCCTCTACCTGGTAAAGAGTCTACCAAGTAGGCGACTGTGGCACCGATCGTCATCATTGAAGCATATCCAAAGAGAGCAGTACCTACTAGCGGTGTCACCCAATGCTGCTTTTTGTCCAGGCACCATCCAAAAATCAACAATGAAATAGGGAAAGATATTACCGCAGTGACAACGTTCCAAGAAATACGGGCCTCAGGAGCCAGAGTGCCATACTTTTTTTTGTATTGTCGCAGTAGATTGTCGACCCATTTGCCACCGTAGATGGATGCGATAACGTACGTGACTGAATTTGGGATGTAAAGCAGACCCACGTAAAGTGGCTTAAAATTGTACGGGGATCTGGAGTAGCTATACTCCACGGTCATGTTCACGAAATAGAGTATCGCAAATGAGATAGCGGAAAATGTAATTGCAAGCGTTACCGGCGGATACCTTAAGAAATGTAGAGACTTAAGGGGCTTCACAAGATAGATATAAAGCGAAGTCCCCCAGGATCGTTTGGGAATAGATGCTGTTTCTGCGCCAGTCATGTTCTTTTCGGTCCCCATTTTCTCAAGTTCATTTTCCAGGTTAGTTTTCCACCTTTGGATTTCGCCTTCCCGCATACGTTGTTCTAACCTCCGGTCTCTTGTTTGTATCTTGGTTATCTGGGGTGCAAGGGGATCATAATGTTCTTCCAGATCTGCTGGATATTGGGCAGCCTCGCTGGTACGTGTTAAGATTCGATTGACTTCGGTATCGTAGTCATAGTCCTCTCGAGCTTCATCTTTGTCTTGCACTTGGTGGCTGTCGTCGCTACCACTATCTACAGAAGCCTCAGGTTGGGTTTTCATGCCAACTCTTCTCTCGGCTAGGATCGCAGCAATGGCGCTCTTGCTATCTTGACGCCTGAGAGTTTCTGGTAGTAAGAGTGTTAGTAGAAGGACGTTGACGCCAGCGAGAATTACCATAAACCACTGCGTAGACCGCCAGCTCCATCTGTTGACCAGAAGTGACCCAATAATAGGTGATAACAGAGGCGCCATCAAAGCACCCAGGTAATAATAGCCGAGTCGCTTGCCTCTATCTTCAGGCTTGTAAAGATCGGCAACTGTACCGGCCCCTACACTCTGTACACTGGCTGAAGATGCACCGCACAGCATCCGGAATACAATAAAGGCCTCGATGTTGGGCGCAAGCGCGCTTCCAATGCAAAATGCGCACAACAGTGTGAAGGAAAGAACATAGACTGTGCGGCGTCCTCGAAGCTCTGACAACGAAGACCACCAAAGCGGAAGTACCCCTAAACTTAAAAGGTAAATACCCACAGAGACGTTCACCATCATTGTGGTGGTGTCGAAGTCCTTCTCAATGGAAGTGATGGAAGGAAATATAATCGAAGTACCCATAGGGCCCATCATGGCAGCATATGCAATCAGGAAAATGATAAAGGCCTTCAGTTTGGGAGGGTAGTCCCTTGCATCCTTATACTCTGGCACCAGAGAAAAGTTGGCAAGTACGCCACGCCTTTGGTTCCTAGCAACTGTCAGATTCTTGTCTCGAAGTGTAGACTTCTTGGAAAGATTTCCTTCTCTTTCCTTTGTGACGTTGTGATGCAGAGACTGCGGTCTCGGCAGCTCGTTATCTGCCTGCGAATCCAGCGAAAAGTCGGTATGTAGAGAGAAGCCATCCTCCTCCTGTTCAGCTCTTGATGCACCATTCATCATCGTCCATTCTTTTTCGCTTTAAAATACTAGAATCCTCAATGATCGACGCAACTTGTTGTATATATATGTTTGTGATGCGAGAGCACGAGCTTGACTCACCTTAAACAGACTTTGACACATCACATACGTTATGCGATGAAGCTGATAAAGCACCCGATGCCGCCCGATGGACTGCCGATGGACTACCGATAGGGCGAGGTAAACCGGTACATTAGAGGCCAATATATGGTTAATATTCCTCGGGATTTTGGCTTTGAAGTTTGGCCAGTTTAGAAGAAAGTGATAAGAGGCGGGAAATCATTGACAGGGAAGGGCTGGTAGTGCCAAGCATTGCTAGTAGGTAAATGATGGACACTTTACTTGGCTAGGCTCACGTCAGGTCGATTTTCTAAGTAAATCGTATTCGAAAATGCGACCGATTCTGGGTATTTTTTGAGATATGGGCCATAAAAATTCGAAAGGATACTCTGATAGTGTACAGCCGCATTCGCCGGACACACACGGCCTGTCGTTTGGGCTATTCTCGCTAGAGATGTTCTGGAAATGGTAGTAATAGATTTACATTATTAAAGACAGAATTGAGGTTTAATACAATTTGGTGTAACCGTAACACCTTGAGTTAATGTTGATATTTTACAAAGACGCAATAGAATGTGTCATGAGACCTAGCACCAGAAGCGATAAATTCTGTAGTACAGGGGTTTGGCAGCAATTCTTGCCTTGTCCTCTTCAAGTTCGTGCTTGAAGAGCTCGATGTCCTGAATTCTTCTGCCACTGTCAAGATCGATTTCACTCAATGGGACGAGAATACGCTTGGCGTCTCTTCTGGTTGCTTTGTATGTCTTGTGTAGCGCGTAGACCACGATCATGATTGGGATACTCATACAGTATTGGAAGAATTGCTCAGCGCTGGGGCTACCTCCTAGTGGGAAGATGGAAACGTAGATTTCACCGGCAATCAAAAGAATGTTTAATACACCACCCAAGATGCCGCCATAGATTCCCAGCATCGACTTGTGAGCGATCTCATCGGTACTTCTGCCCTGAGCACGCAGAGCCAGTCTGAAGCGCACTTGCGATACACAGATGCAGAACCAGGTGAAGAAAGAGGAGATAGAACATAGCGCAAACAGCCATGTGAATACGTCGTCCTGTTTATCACAGGCAACTAGAAATCCCAGTAGACCAAAGACACCACAGATTGCAATACCAACCAAAGGTCTACCTTTCTTGTCGATGTAACCGCAAGCGCGAGGCAGTTGGCCGCAAGCACCTAGGGCCTGAATGACACGAGAAGAAGCGTAAACGCACGAGTTGCAAACGGAAAGGACTGCAATTAAGATAACCGCGTTCATGAAGTGTGACACTTTTGTGCCCATTGAACCTTGACCACTTAGTGCAATGACGAATGGGGACGCAGTAATGTCCTCACCTGTATCGCCACCAAGAAGTCTATCGTCGGTGTATGGAACCAAGCAGCCGATAACGACAACGGTAGTAATGTAAAAAATGGCGATTCTCCAGAATGTACCTTTAGCAGCGCGCGAGACGGATTCCACTTTCTTCGATTCTGAAGCGGTCAAGACTACCAATTCGGCACCACCAAAAGAGAAGGCAGCAGAGATGAAGGTGTTACATAGACCCTTGAAAACTGGCTTGGCGAAAGAACCTGGGTTGTGCCAGTATTTGGTACCAATGTAGCCACTGGAATGAGGACCGCCGCCGCAGATCAGCACAATTCCAATGATGATGAAAATGACAATTGCAACAACCTTGAAAAGAGACATCCAGAACTCGGCCTCACCGTAGCCTCTCACCCCGAAGAGATTTAGCTGCATGATGAAAACGTAGAAAATGGCAACCCAAACGGCGCCGTTCACTGACGACCAGTACCGCAGCGTAATAGCACAACCAATCAACTCAGAGGGGAACGAAATGAGCCATGCAAGCGCGTAGTTTGTCGACACGGTGAAACCAATCGAGGGCTCCATGAACCGCGAAACGTGGGTGGAAAACGACCCTGAAACCGGGTACTGGCACGCCATCTCCGCAGCACTCTGCACCACGCAGAACATCATCAGCCCCACAATCAAAAATCCAATCAGCAGCGACCCAGGACCCGAAGCAAGCGAAAATCCCAGCCCAATGAAAAGACCCGTTCCCAGCGTGCCTCCAATAGAAATCATCATCAAATGTCTCTGCGAAAGCGACTTTTCGTACGGCTGGTTCGCCAGCTCATAGTTACGGCGTTGTTCCTCGCTCAACAAAGACAAGTCCACGCCCTCCGAATTTGGTGCCTCCTGTCTCTGGAAAGAGTGCGCTATGTCATGAATCTGCCTCCTGGATTTTTGCTTGAACCGGTTTATGAGCGACCCAGACGTCTCACCATTCCACGTCCGGCTTTCCACAGAACTAACTGCCTGTTCCACGCCCTCGTTTTTATAATCTTTATCCATTGAAAACTGCTTTTACTTATCAAACGAACTCCGCTGTACAAACCTTTGCACTTTGGATATCCTACAAAGCTTTCCAGCTAACTTACCAATACTAACCTTGGCCCTCGAAGATCTATCAAAGCCTTTTTAGCCTGCTTTTGTACTGTTTCCTATGCTCATCGGGCTGGTGATGATTTTTCGCTTGTAGGCCCGACAGTTATTTATTCTTTTTTTTCTTGACGACCTGCAGGGAAGCCACGCCTGCCACAGTGAAAAAAAATAACATAAGCAAGAGTCAAAGATAGAATAAGACCCTGCATATGAAAATAATCCGAGCTTGTGCCACGATTGTGACGATTGTGACGATTGTGACGGTTGTGACGGTTGTTACTAATTGGATTTGTGATAGTGAGATGGGACTAACGGCATGCGGCTCACCTCGATTGGGAAGAGCTTGTTGCGGACGCTAACGAATAACTGAGTGCCGGGCTTACGAAGCGCTTTTTGGACGTAAGCTTGACCAATATTAATGCCTCCAAGAGAAGGAGAAGCACTGCCAGAAGTTACTAGACCCACCTGGGTTGTGCGGTCAGGACCCAAGATTTGGGCACCAAGACGAGCGGCTGGGCCCTTGGTCAGATACTTGAAGCCGACTCTGGCTCTGGTGGCAGATTTATTGGTGATTTGGTCGATAATTTGAGAAAATCCGTTGAATTGGCCCAGGGAGCCGTCACGACGGGACTTGGACACGAGCCAGGCCAAGGAGGCCTCGATTGGGGTTGTGTTCTGGTCCAGTTCGTGGCCGTAGAGGCACATGCCGGCCTCAAGACGCAGACTGTCTCTGGCAGCAAGGCCAATGGGCTGGACCGCTGGGTTGTCTAGTAAAGCGTGGGCAAAGTCCAAGGCGTCGGTGTTGGCGACCGAGATTTCGAATCCGTCTTCTCCAGTGTACCCGGAGCGGGCGACATCGACTGGGACGCCTGATGTAAGCTGGAAAGTGCGACGTTGGCCGAAAAATAGGGTCTGGAGTTCGGAGGAGCCGCCCGATACCAGCCCTGCTAGTACGTCTTTGGCATCAGGACCCTGCAATGCCAGGAGTGCACGGTTCTGCACGGGTTCCCACTCGCAATCGAAGCCTTGAATCTGGTCTTTCAAAAACGCAACGTCCTGATCAATGCACCCGGCGTTGGTCACGATGCTGAAAGCGTTTTCACCGGTCTTAGTGACCAGTGTGTCGTCTACGATACCGCCGTGAGCGTTGAGCAGCACGGAAAGCGTGCCCTGGCCTGCGGGTAGCGCCTGGAAATCAGTTGGCGTGATTTTATGTAGAAATTTCGTGGCATCCGGGCCTCTAAGGGTACTCTGCAGCATGTGGGAAACATCAAACAATCCAGCGTGCTTTCTGGTCCAGTTGTGGGATTCGATATGTGTTTGCTTGGCATATTTCACAGGCATAGCGTACCCCGCAAAAGGCACCATTGTTCCGCCCAATTTGACGTGCAAGTCATACAATGCAGTGTTTTTGAGGGCGCCTGTAGAGTTGAACCTCTTGAATATCATTATTTCGATGGTTTTGATGCTCTAGTGGCTCGTAATCATGGTCATGAGCGTTCCGACTACCTTGATCTTAAAGCTCATCTCGACCTTTAATACTGGCTGTTGTTTTAAAAGGAGTCAAGTTCGTAGACTCCGGGTCACTTGGTATCTCTCGAGTCAAAAAAAAAAAAAAAAAAAAAAAAAGAATGGCATGGGTTTAGACCGGTGGTTTATCCAGTCGACAGAACAGATATCGACACTACTGATAGAAGTGAGGTGGAAGTGGATAAGATGCTGTATGGGTGCTCATCGGCCCTAGTATTTACATGTAGAATTAGTTTTGTAGAGGCAGTGTTTCGGCTACTCTTTCTTGGGCTTGTCGAAAATCTTGGTCACAAGAACATCGCAGCTGGCGATAAGCTTCAGAAAGCTAGTAGCACCAGTAAGAGTCTTGTCGATCTTGTTCCAGGGCTCCAGTAGACCGCGGCTCACTACCGAACACTCTTTTGGCAGATATGCAGTTGTGAATGAAGGATCTGCGATGGTCTCGGCCATGAGCTTAGAAGCTTCATACTTGTTTGTAGCGTACAAGTTGGTCATAGCGGTGTGTAGTGGAAACGTCAAGCTGTCAGTGACTGCCTCATTGCCCAAAAAACTTGCATCGTGAGAAGGAACGGACTCCAGCGCTGTAATGGACTTTGCGAGAGCGATTCCTTGTGATGGGATCCAGCCTTGAGCAAGACCATGGCAAAGTACATTATTGATGACATGGTCGAGTTCGGCCCTACGATGGTCAATTTCAAACTCGCTGTTGCCGCCAACGTGTAAGGAAATAGTAGTGCGTAATGCTTCGTTATGGATCTCTTGTCCCGGTAGCTGTGTGTTGTACAGAAACGCCTCACCAGTAGTTGCCTTCAGCGACTCAATCGATCCAAAAAACTGCGATGCGGACGCCGAGCTAGGAACATGCTCACTAAATTTTGGTGAATATACGCTACCCAAGCCGTGAGGGAGTTTCAGGAATTCTAGAAAGTCGCGATTTTCGACCAATTGGACATCCTTATGATCGCGTGCCATATATCTGAGAACAATTGCTTGGGACTTTATGCCCTGACGACGATTCTTGTTATTATTTATGGTGATCGCTACTAGGGCATCGCCAATACAGTCGCCATTAACCACTATTACTAGCGGTTGCTGTTTCTTGGCTGCATAGTGCAGAGATGGCAGAATCGTATTTGCTTCGCGCAATGTCCCGTCGTGAACTAGCACCAAGCTCGGAGTGTTGAGAGCTACAAGTTTATTTTTGGGCAATTCTAAAGACCGAATGTAGCCCTCGTTGGTGTCCAGCACTCCGGAAGGATATTTCCAGCCTTTTGAGATTTCGATCTCGTCCTCCCGTCTTCGTCCTCTTGTTACACGCACAACATCGTCCGAAATCAACTTGTAGTTAAGCTCAGTCAATACTTTTCTAATAGCATCCGCATTCTCGGGGCTTGATGCGATCTTCTCAACAAGCTGGTCTATATCTCGTGGATCCTGTAGCACAAGCTTATTATTTTCCAGATATTCTCGCACTTTCAGAAGAGAGCTTTCAATGGCTGTAATCATTTCCGGTGTTGGGCATCGGTGCCAATATTCCATCAACCTTCTGGTAATGCTCGTACTGAGCGCGGTAACATTATCTTGGTGGCAATCCATAAATAACTGCAGGCCTATTTTCCCGAGTTTATTTGCGGGATCGCGTTGCTGTTGCGAATTCATAGCCTCCGACAGCTGCAAAGATGTTAAGAACTCTTTGACCATATGCTCCATTTGTACAGCATCGTTTCCAGAGATCACTTGGGGCAGCTTCTTATATTTTCCGGTGTATAACAACGATTTATTGAAAGAGGCAGCGTTGGTGATCTTCTCGAGTAACCCAATATAAGTAAGCAGGTTTTGGCGAGTACCTAACTTGCGGCCATCATAAATTGGAGTGTGCAGAGTCTTCACAGTCCTCACACTCAGTAATGTTGTTTTTCGGAGCATTGATGGAATCATTCTTCAAATAAAGTGATGAGTTTAACATGTCTTAAAAAACAATGTTGTGAATTTTATGTTATAGCTTCCAAAGCTCTAATTCAGAGTAAATAAAAGTCGTAAAGGATTGATGAAATTCTAATTCACGATCCTGTTATTGCCGACATCAGTCTTGTAAATACTACATTACATCTGTCTACCCGAATATATTACAACCGGAGCTAGATAGTTGAATGCCTAAAATTATACAATAAGAGACCCAACGCGGGAAATGCATGGCCCTTTTGTCGCGATAAGAGCGACAGAATCAAAGGACCTTAAGCCGAAAGAAGATTCTGCGGCTAAAAAGGTAGTATGGCATGCAAACATTCATTCGGACCTGTAAATTATTTTGATATGCTGTTGAGCGGACATCAGCCTAGATCATAGTACTTTTCCTTTTCAATGTCCAGAGACTCAGCTTGGAAGTCTAAATGTGGGAAGAGCTTGTGAGAGCGCGCAACACCTCCTTTGTTTTCGTCAACGATCTTGACAATGCTGTCGATGACTATCGCAGACCCTACGCTTTCGCTGGTGCTGGGGATAATGAGGTCAGCGTGTGCCTTTGTGGGTTCTATGTAATTGTGCATCTCGGGCCGCAGGTCTCCCATATACTCTTTGATCAGAGTCGCGAGGGACTCTGAGGTATCAGCTTTTCTACGCTGAATGAGGTCAATCAATCTGCGGTCACCATCGCTGTCGAGGAAAACCTTAAGTTGAGAGAGTTCGTTGATAGTAGGATCAAAAAGAGCATAAGCTCCACAAACCAGGATTGCTTCCCAAACATCGGAGTCTTGCGTATTCCGTAGACGATTGGCAACTTGTGCAAAGTCGTAGTCCTTATCAGTGTATGTTCTAGGGCCGTCTTTCAATGCCGTGTCCAAATCAACGACCACGACATTGGTATTGACAAAGGACTCTAATAGCGCTTCTTTAATCTGTGAAACAGCCTTGTGGATGTTAGTGAGGTGCCCACCACCTATCGAAACAATTACACGAGGCATCAAGAGCCTATGGAGATTATAAACGCTGTTTGTTTCGCAGCGATCTGCCAACTGATTGTAAGTTGAACAAATTTTCCACGATATAGGATAAGATGAGATGAGATAACAAAGCTCATCGCAGAGAAGTAAAGAAGCATACGACGAGATTTCACGCAATTCTAGCCCATACAATATGTCGTTTAGTAGAGAATCTGATTCCAAGTTAAAATTCAAGACTTCAGGAAAGCTGAAGATATCGCCTTCTTTTGAGTCGATGAAGTTGAAAGATGATCTACTCAGAGGTATTTACTCTTATGGATTCGAGGCACCTTCAGCTATTCAGTCGCGAGCAATCACGCAGATCATCTCTGGAAGGGATGTAATTGCCCAGGCTCAATCTGGTACGGGTAAGACGGCCACGTTCACTATAGGAATGCTGCAAGTGATAGATTTTAAGAGCAAAGAGCTTCAAAGTTTAGTTCTTTCTCCCACCAGAGAACTAGCCCAGCAGATTTCACTAGTTGTCGGGAACCTGGGAGACTACATGAATATTTCAGCCCAGGCATGTACTGGTGGAAAAACCATGCAAACTGACACTAAAAAGCTAACACACGGCTGTCACGTCGTGAGTGGCACTCCGGGCCGTGTACTGGACATGATCAAAAGAAGAATTCTCAACACACGGCACCTAAAATTATTGGTCTTGGATGAAGCTGACGAGCTTCTGAGCGAAACCCTAGGACACAAGCAACAAATTTACGACATTTTCGCAAAACTGCCGACTTCGGTACAAGTGGTGGTGGTGAGTGCTACGATGAGCAAGGACATTTTGGAAATAACCAAGAAGTTTATGAGCGACCCGGTCAAAATTTTGGTGAAGCGTGACGAAATATCTCTTGAGGGTATCAAGCAGTATCACGTTAATGTGGACCGGGAAGAGTGGAAATTCGACACCCTGTGTGACATATATGATTCGCTAACCATTAACCAGTGTGTGATATTCTGTAATACAAAAAAAGTCGTGGATTGGCTCTCTTCTAAACTGTCACAGGCTAATTTCGCAGTTGCGTCTATGCACGGAGACATGAAGCAGGAAGACAGAGACCGAGTTATGAATGACTTCCGTTCAGGAACATCGCGTGTGTTGATCTCCACTGACGTTTGGGCCCGTGGTATTGACGTCCAACAGGTTTCTCTAGTTATCAACTACGACTTGCCTGAAAACCTCGAGAACTACATCCACCGTATTGGACGCAGTGGGCGTTTCGGCAGGCGCGGTGTGGCGATCAACTTCGTGACACGCAATGACCTCAGAGGGCTCGCGGAAATCGAGAAGCACTACAGCGTAAAAATCAAACCTATGCCCGCAGACGTGCGCCAGATCTCCTAAAAGGATACCGCCATTAAAGTGTATTGAAAAGACTATGTAACTGATCGTTTTGCGTTCGGTACAACTGGAACAGCCGCTCCAGTGGGAGCTGTTCGGGCGCCGCAGGCATCTCGAACTGCGACAAAGCTTCTATAGCCACCTCCGACCCGTCGCGTACCTGGAACCCGAGCTGCTTGAACTCGTCACTGATCAATTCCACTTGCTTGACCTCCAGATTTTCGCTCGCCTCTATGACCACCACGTTTTCGATCGCTGCGTCCTCTTCCTGCTCGTGAAGTGGCTCTTCATCGTCCTCAAAAATATACTTGACGTTAGTAAGGAACATGATTGCTTGCGATTCATGGTCCGGATGCGTAGACGTTTCCACAGTCTCGCTCAGCTCGTGCTTCACATTTCGATCCTCCACAGTAACAATATAGGGTTCTATGACTGCCAAATCCGTCGAAGACCCCATTGGAAACACCAAAAAGCTTATATAACTATAAAAAATGAATACAATATCAGTTTCGTTCCACTTGCAGCCTCACCCACGGTTCCAATGATGATTGGAACTAGTGATTAGCTTAGATCACTTTCATTTACCTTATTTCGAATACTGATATGATTTGAATTTTAATATGGCCAAAAAAGTTGCAAAAAATAAGAATTCTAACATGATCCAACCGAGGTTCGAACTCGGGATCTTCGCCGTGTAAAGGCGACGTCGTAAACCACTAGACCATTGGACCTGCGAAGAACTCTTGTTGTAGGAAGAAGTTTTGACGGCTACATATGCGACATGTAAAGATGGGGCTCATGCTAAAAGCGAGTAATATGATAGAAAATGGTAGTTGCTGGGATGGTAGAGAAGTCTTTTGACGATATAGTAGGTACTAGGAGGAAGCAAGATATTATTTGAGGACCTGTTGGTTGTATTTGTGGTAAACAGTTGGTAAATGCTAGTTTTTGGTCGGGAGTTTCGGGCACTATAACGAATATAAATTTATGTCGAGAAGCATTAAAAATTTGGAAATATAGAAGTGGTATTAGTGGGCTTTACTGGTAGGTTGTGCTAGATTTATGTATTCAGGTTAAACGGTTCTTGATTGTCAGACGTTTATAGTAAAAAAAATTTGTAGTTTGACGATGACTATCCTGTTCTTCAATAGTCATCGAAGAAGTACAAAAAACAAGTCTCGGAGACTTAAACAAGGTTTCGAAGTAGATCATAAACATGTTGGATATCACGCAGTTTATCGAGGAGAAAGGCGGTAACCCAGAGCTGATCAGACAGTCACAAAAGGCCAGACACGCAAGTGTTGAGCTTGTTGACGAAATTATCAGCGACTACAAGGAATGGGTCAAGACCAGATTCCAATTGGACGAGCTCAACAAGCAACAGAACAAGGTGCAAAAGGAGATCGGGCTCAAGTTCAAGAACAAGGAGG
Organism: Lachancea waltii; assembly: GCA_030580015.1. Taxonomy (NCBI): domain Eukaryota; kingdom Fungi; phylum Ascomycota; class Saccharomycetes; order Saccharomycetales; family Saccharomycetaceae; genus Lachancea; species Lachancea waltii. The sequence continues at coordinate 119,646 of JAKTSC010000007.1, read as the reverse complement.
ACCCTAAGGAGCTGCTAGCCGAGAAAGAGCGTATTGCTGCTGAAAAGAAGAAGCTCGGAGAACTCGAGCAAAAGCAGGACAACGACTTGAAGCAGAAAGTGTTCCAGGTGGGCAACATCGTGCACCCTTCCGTGGTGGTCTCGAACGACGAGGACAACAACGAGCTTGTGCGCACGTGGAAGCCCGAAAACTTGTCCGAGGTTGGCACTAATGCCTCGTGCTCCGGCAAGCCTGCCAGTTTGTCGCACCACGAAGTCTTGCTAAGACTTGATGGTTACGACCCAGAACGTGGTGTCAAGATTTCTGGCCACAGAGGTTACTTTTTCAGAAACTACGGTGTGTTCTTGAACCAGGCCTTGATCAACTACGGTTTGTCGTTCTTGGCGTCCAAGGGCTACACTCCTCTCCAAGCTCCAGTGATGATGGACAAAGACGTGATGAGCAGAACCGCTCAATTGTCTCAGTTCGACGAGGAGCTGTATAAAGTTATGGACGGTGAAGACGAGAAATACCTCATCGCCACCTCCGAGCAGCCAATCTCTGCCTACCACTCTGGTGAATGGTTCGAGAAGCCTCAGGAGCAGCTGCCAGTTCGTTACGCTGGTTACTCTTCATGTTTCCGTAGAGAGGCTGGTGCTCACGGTAAGGACGCCTGGGGTGTCTTCAGAGTTCACGCCTTCGAGAAGATTGAACAGTTCGTCTTGACTGAGCCTGAGAAGTCTTGGGAGGAGTTTGACAGAATGATTGGTGCCTCCGAAGAGTTTTATCAATCCCTAGGATTGCCATACCGTGTCGTTGGAATCGTCTCTGGAGAGCTCAACAATGCTGCTGCCAAAAAGTACGACTTGGAAGCATGGTTCCCTTACCAACAGGAGTACAAAGAGCTGGTTTCCTGCTCCAACTGTACCGACTACCAATCCAGAAACTTGGAAATCAGATGTGGTATCAAGAAAATGGGCGACAGAGAGAAGAAATACGTGCACTGTCTAAATTCTACTCTATGTGCTACCCAAAGAGCATTGTGCTGTGTCTTGGAAAACTACCAAACCGAAGATGGTTTGATTGTTCCTGAGGTCTTGAGAAAGTACATCCCAGGTGAACCTGAATTCCTACCATTCACCAAGGAGCTTCCAAAGAACTCCACTTCAAACAAGAAGAAGGGTGCCAACTGAAGAAAGGATACATCGGCCTACTATTTTCTTATTTCTTTCATCAATTGTTTCAAGTATAAAATATAATACTATAAGAGTCTTTTCAACGATTTTGCACTTGCTAGTTACTCAGCAACAACTCTGAGGAGTAAGTGACAGTTTGCCTGTCTTCTCCCATTGTCCTGTAGGCGGACAACTTGCAATCCTTCGTTTCTGGTCCTGTAGCTGACGTCCAATGTTAATCTCAGTAGCCTTTTTGCTCCTGTTGAAATCTAGCATCGCACGCTTAGAATCTCCGTGCTTGAACGAGTTGTACACATGATCGTTTGCATAATAATTGTTCAGTTGCTGCTCGCGAATCTTACTCAAGCTTACCTCCTCAATTCGTCTCTGCGTTTCATGATGCTCAAAAAATCTGAGAAACGCAAATACATCAACCTTGTCACAATCTTCGGCTCTGAGAGACTCTACCTGGGCTCGATCGTTACTTCTACTTTTGAGGATAGACTTGCGAGAACAGAGTGATATCTTTCCATCTGCAGCACCGTCAGAAAGTGAACGAGCGGTGTTCATAGCGATCTTCTTTGCCCCTGTAGATCTAGCTTTTCTCAAGCTCTTAGAGCGTTTCTCGAAAAACTCCTTGCCTGTATCATACATCAAAAGGTGAGAAAACTTGTCAAATTTGACACTGTAAAATTGTGAATCCTCCTCTTGACTTTTCAACGACTTTGAAGAGTCCGAAGTTTCAGCCTCTTTCTCGAAGAACCTAGCATCTCTAAAATCTAATCGGTCGTTTTCCTTTCTGGCAAGTTTCAAAAGATCTTCCTCTTTGATGGTGCCATTTTTGACATCTTCGAGTAGCCCCCGTGCATGCATTTTTCTGAGACTTTGTCTGAACGTTGGAACCCTTATCCTAGTTGGTTCGTATTTGTCAGTATCATTTTTCTTGAAGGGTGAGGTTGTACTACCACCGAAACCAGATCGCAAGCTTCCAGATGATTGGCGGTGTACGGCTGCCTTTAACTTCTCCACAGCTACGTAGATCTTGTCTTCAAGTGGCAAAAAGCTGCTAGTGTCCGCATCGCTCGCAGAGGAAGAGCTACCCACAGCTTCGTTTGTTAACATTGCAGGAGGCGTCTTACACATCGAAGTATCTGGGGAGGGAATATCGGAGTACACAGATGAGCTTTCGTCGATAAATTCGTCCTCATCTGCATATCCTGAGCTCTTATCAAGGCATGTCCGTTTAGGCTCAGTGAAGGCTCCAGGAATTTCCAGCTCCGAGGCTCTTTTTAGGCTGCCTTGTTTATAATCATTTTGCAATGAAGGATCTACTATTGATGTGACGCTCATTTCCATATCATCCTTTACTTTTAGCGATGGCAATCCAACGTTTGTAGAAGCAGCCTTGCTAGAAATGTCATTCTCGTCGAAGATCTGTGCAAACTGAGGGTGTGGCCTTCCTGCAAGACCAGTAGTAGTTGAACTACCAAGTGTGTTCTCTTTACCACTAGCACTTGAGCACAGGGAGCGGTCTTGCTCCCCTTTATGGCTTTTCCCCGCTTTCTTGAACTTGGAGGGTTTCCTTTTCAAATGTTCTCTCAGGAAGGCTTTCAGTTTCTTGCCATGTGGGTGATTTGATACTCCTGTTTCCCGATTCAAGTGCTCAGCTTCTATCGCTGACAATATTGGAACGTATGATAGAGGGTTGGAAGAGTTCAAAAAAGCGTCTTCAATATCGATAAAGACTGTTTCATCAGGCGTAGGTTCTGGTGACGTAGAGTGATCCCCAAGTTGGTGTAGCCACCTTTTAAACTGTCTTCTCTTGGACCGTATCTGCTTTGTGTCTTTGACCTCGCTATTTTCGTGCGGTGGTTGCTCACCAGCAGATAGATTAAGCTTCGGATGAATAATTTCGGTAGTCATTTGTATTTAGTCTTTGTGAAGGCTAGCTGACTAAAATGGAGGGATTAAAGCGCTCGATCGATGTTTGTGAACTGATACTTGTATTCTTGTATTTTGATAGAATTGTGTTCTAAAATTTTATATTTTTGTGACGCTGGCGCCGGCATCCGCCATATCCCATCAATTCTGGGGAACCTCTAGAAGGAGCTTTCCGGTGGTTTTCCTTGCTTCCAACTCTTCCGTGGCCTTTCTATACTCTTCGAGAGGATAGATTTTTGTAATTAACACCTTAAATTCCTCCGAATGTAGAAGTTTGATAAGCTCTTCGGAGTAGTATGCCCACTCCTCTTGCGAGGCTATATAACCGAAAAGGGTGGGCCTTAGGATCTTGATGTTCTTGGGAGACAACCTAGAGATTGCAATCGGAGGAACTGGTCCCGACGCATTGCCAAAGGAGACAAATGTTCCTTTCCGTCTTAGTGCACTAAGAGTGGTTTCGAAAGTGTCCTTTCCGATGGAATCGTAAGCAACATCTACGCCCTGGCCCTGCGTGATCTCCAAAACGCGAGCTAGTACATCTTCCTTTGAGGAGTTTACAAGATACTCGGCACCGAATTCTTTTGCCAGCTGTAATTTCTCATCAGTGGAAGCCACCGCAATTGTATGAGCACCCAATCGCTTGAGGATTTGGTTGAAAGCCAAGCCGACACCACCCGCGGCTGCGTATAACAGAACAAAGTCACCTTTTTTCACTGTATACGCTTCCTTAGCAAAAGTTAGAGCAGTTAAGACCTGCACCAAAGAGGCCGCATACAGTTCCAATTGCTTGTCCGTGGTATTCTCAGGAAGCTTGGAGATGTGGCCCGTTTCAGCGATCTTTGTGTACTGTGCGAAGGTACCCGCTGATAAATACGCAACTTTGTCGGCGAGATTGAATTTGGAAACAGCTTTGCCCTTGGCCACTACAGTCCCAGATGCCTCACGGCCCAAAACGTACGGTTTTTGGCTAGGATAGATGCCCTTGCGAAAGTAGGACTCGATAAAGTTGATGCCGGTATACTTGTTTTTGATCAGAATCTCATTGTCATTCAATTCTGGGACTGGATAGTCCTGTTCATACCGTATAACCTCAGGGCCACCGGTCTCGCGGATTAGAATCACTTTTTGAGCAGAGGGGATAGAAGCCATAGCTTTGAAGTAGCGTCTTGGCACACGTAGCATGAGTAATACGGATGCTGAAGCTTCAATTGAATTCTCACAATTCGCTGCTTTTATATTTGGCTACAGGTTGCAAATCCCCTTGACTGATACTCAGGACTCTATGTTAACATTTGTCATATCCAAATTGATGTCGCACCCTAAGATCACTGTGGCACGGGAATTCTTTTGATAACAACCATGTGCTGGTGATACTATCGCGGTTCCAGTTTTATTTGAGACAATAACATAGAGCAGCAGCGCATTAAAACAGAGCTCTAATTGTTGTATACACAGAAGTCACTATTAGAACTAATCGGGCGCCAAGACTTTACTAAAATCTATAGTACTCGTTGCCTGATCTCATGCTAGTCGCCTCCATCTGCCGTTTTTCCATTCAGGTCTTGATAATAGTCGTTTGCCATACTTTCGCTGACATAACCAGAAACTAGTACTCATAAAAGTACTCAACTACTCTATCACATATAACGCATCACACCCACACACCTTATGACTGCTCTAAGTTAGACACCCACGCATCTTTTTGACAAAAATATGAGAATTACAAAAAAATTGCGCGTGGGTTGAAAAATTACTAAATTTCCAAAGCGACGCAACTTTTCCGCCTAAGTTTTGAAGGAGCAGCCCAGCGCTAGGCAGAGGGCAGCCTAGGCTTCCCAGGGTCTAGGCAGAGGTCGTTGCCTCTCCTCCGGCCCTCCAGCAAGGGCTCCACCAGAGCTAGGCGGAGCCTGCTCCATCTAGCCCTGCCTAGCTCGGCTCCACTCTGCCTAGCACCTAGGCTCGTTCCAGTGGGAATCGAGGCTAGACCGCTGGGTGGGAGCTTACCGATACCGGAGGGAGTATGGTAGGAAACTTTTTCGAAATGGTGGTTTAACCTAGTATTTTGGAAATTTCAGCTAAGTTGTGTTTACCAGTTAAAGGCCCCAAGAACCCATCAAGATGTCGACTGAATTGACTGTGCAGGCTGAAAGAGCTTTCCAAAAGGTATGAAATGGCGAAACATGCGGAGAAGTACGGGAGGAAGGGCTGCAGCAGATGTAGAAGTGAGATTTCGAGAAAGAAGTGAACTCGATGTCATATAGAAGAGCGTGATGACCGATATGCAGTGGAGTGAGACCATGCATCAGAGTAGCAAACCTACAGCCATTCCTATCCCCGTGCAAACACACCGAGTAAACCGTGTACTAACGCGAAATTGCAGCAACCACACATCTTCACCAACCCAAAGGCCAAGGCCAACAGACGTACCAAGAGATGGTATAAGAACGTTGGTTTGGGTTTCAAGACCCCAAAGACCGCCATCGAGGGTTCTTACATCGACAAGAAGTGCCCATTCACCGGTGAGGTCTCTATCCGTGGTAAGATCTTGTCTGGTGTCGTTGTGTCTGCCAAGATGCACCGTACCATTGTTATCAGAAGAGACTACTTGCACTACGTTCCAAAGTACAACAGATACGAGAAGAGACACAAGAACGTCCCAGTCCACGTCTCCCCAGCTTTCCGTGTCGAGGTCGGTGACGTTGTCACTGTCGGTCAATGTAGACCAATCTCCAAGACTGTTAGATTCAACGTCTTGAAGGTCACCTCCGCTGCTGGCCAAGCCAACAAGCAATTCAGCAAGTTCTAAGTAAGTTACTACTACTACGTAGCGCGCTGAATTTTACAAAACTCACTATTACTTTGGAATATTTTCTGTATAATGTTTTAGATACTCGAAAGAAATACGTTTTTCTGACGGATCTTCAAGAGACCTGGAGTACGAGAAGTGCGGCTACTTTAAAGACTGTACAACAAGGACTATAAAACTGTTATTTTCTTTTAAATTTATATCGTATTTAAAGCTTGCCATCGGATTCCAGTGACAACCCGTCGTCGCGAGTTCCGATGAGCTCTTTGCATATTTGATTGATGGTGCGATCTTTGTAATATTTCACGCCAGTGCGCAACTTTTCATAGCAGAGCTTGAGCTCAGTTCCGGACCACTGACGGCCTGGCATGAGTGTAGCAAGCTCGTCCCAATCGACCTGAGAGTCTTCCGTGAAACCCATGTCACGAAGTTTTTCGAGAATCCAGGTCTTGTCAGCCTGGCTGATTGTCTTGATCTTGGTCATGGCCTGCTTTTTGAGCAGCTTATTCCATTTATACCGGCATTGAATACGTGAGCGAGTGCCGCCCATGCGTTCACTGACTACGGTCCAATTGATGGTATCCTTAGCGTCTTGCTTCTTTTTCTTGGTAACAGCTTTGCCGGTCTGAGGGTCGAGATGGCCATTGCCATCGTCCGTGTCGTAGCTAACACCAACAGCAGCGGCAGCTACAGGGTCAGATTGAAGTTCTGCTGTATCTAATAGCTCTGCAATAACAAGTTTGAGTTGTTCTTCTTCCTGAGGGGACCACTTGTTGGAGGCACGGTTGTTGCCGCATTTGACGTAATTACGCCAGCGGTCTCTGCAGTCCTCGGGCATGCGTCCGAGAGTTTTGCCAATTTCTGACCATTGACCCTCTTTTTCGAGACACAGTTGCGCGAGCTCCTGGTCTTCACCGGGCGTCCATTTGCCACGTTGCTCGAAGATGTGATATTTGCGCCGCACATGCTTGTATATGGAAGACCGCGTACGGTAGGGCAGTACTTTGCAAATGTTGGTCCAGAAATCGTCCTTGCGGCGCTCGTTGGACCAGATACGTTCGCAAATTTGACGACGGGAGAGGTTTTTGATGGCCTGGTAGTCACCCACGAAATGTTCGAGTGCCTGCTCTTCGGCTGCGTCGAATGACTTACCGGTGGACTGGCTTTGAGCACTTATAAAGTCCGAGGCCTTGGTGGCAGCATCCTGGATCAAGTGCGAGATGTCCTGCTCGGAATGAGCGCCAGAAAGTGCGGGCGAGCCAGCGCCGGCTCGCGAGCCGGTGCTGGCACCGGAACCGTTAGGCTTAGCTACTGCACCGATGCCATGGTGGGAGCCGCGCTGCGCAAGGCCGCCACCAGCGCCGCTGCCGTTACTGCCACCACCACCACTACCACCAGTACTGCTGCCGTTACTACCATTGGACCCAGAGCCACTTCTGCCAGCCACCTTGGGTAGAACTTCTATTTTGCGCCCGGCGTCGCCCTTGTGCGCCAGTAGTGACCCCCCGCGCGACTTGTCGTCGGAGTCATCCTCCGTATTCAAGTAGTGCTGAAAGTCCGGATGATGGGCGATGGAGTCGGCGTCGAGGATGGCCTTGCGCACCAGCTGCTCGTGCTCCGTGACGTCCTCCGGATCGTCCAGCGATGCGAGCTCAGGGTCCACGGCGGCTAAATGGGGCACTTTGGACGGCGCTCGACCCGTCAAAGGTGACATCATCTTCCGCGCCGCACGTGATGATGATGATGATGATGTTCCAGTACGGGCCTCAGCGGAGTTCCGAAACCGCTTGGAAGCGTGCGCTGCGACGCGCATCTCGCGACTGGAGCCGCCGCTGTTGCCATTATCATTGTCATCATCATCATCATTATTACTATTATCATTAATGTGGTTGTTGTTGTTGTTGTTGTTGTTGTTGTTGTTATTGTCGTCATTATCACCATCGTTACTGTTATTGTCATCCCCTTCGTCGGCGCCCGAACGTCTTCGTTTGGTCCCATGGGAAGTGGCGAACGCGGCCGCGACAGCGGCCGCCGCCACTGCCTGGGGCTCGGCCGACGCCGAGCCCAATTCGTGTCGTAGAAACCACTCCATGTCACGTGGTCCGCCATGACCACTGTTCACCATTCGTGTCAGCGCCTGCGTGCGCCGCGACTGCTCGTCCTGCCCATGCTGCTGGCCCTGTTGGCTTGTGTGCTGTTCCAGCGACGTGACCCCCGTATCCTGTTTCTCACCTTCCAAATCCACTCCCACGTATTTAAAAACCGCCTCTTCTACCGACTCCTGGTGTGTACGAGCTTCCGACATCACAATGACTTTGCCGCGCTCTTGCTCGTGTTCAGGGTAATGCTGTATCTATTATAGGAGTTCCAAATCACGCTTCAGAGATCCAAGTGCTGTCTGGTATTGTTCACTCAGGGTAAGCTTGTGAACGTGTTTAGAGTTGACCCTCTCTTGCTCGATGGATAAGAGAAAGGAGTGGTGAAAAAAGGAGAATTAGGTTTACGGGGAGGACGAGGAGAGAAGGACGGGTAAGTGGAGTCGCTGTGTACGGGAAAGTCACGTGGGGTGGGAGGATGGAGTATGGGGGATATAGAATGTAGATGACGGGTTAGAGGTGGATAGTGCTTGTTGATGAGAATTTTGTCTCGAGGCCAAGTCTCGGGCCGACGTACTTGATACCCATGGATGTAGACACTGGCATTTGATATTGATTTCTATATAGATACTTGCTTTCGATACCCATGGATGTAGACACTCGTATTTGATACTCTCTTCCATCTAGACACTCGTATTTGATACCCTCTTCCATCTAGACACTGCTGTTTCAATACCTAAACCATTTAGTGACGTCTGGTATGGTTCAAATAGCACGACAAGCTCGTATCAGGTGATATCATCCCAAAGTTCTAGAGACTTATTCCCCGGTTCAAAAATTGATCTGATGTGGGTCTTTGTTATCAGGTTATAGTCTTATAGTCGGATGTTCCGAATCTTTACCACAATGTGCTTGTCATCTGCCACTTTCTTCACGCAGGACTAAGAATGAGTAGCGTTTTGAAATACCTGGTCACGTGATACACGAAACTGCTGCCTTTTCAATATGGAAAAAGTCGGGCGGGCCACTTGGTTTCAATTCCTTATCCGGGTCACCCTCTGGTGATAAAAGAGTGAACTGATCAAATAGGCCGGCTCTGAAGCCTAGATCTTGTATATACAATCTTGTTAGAGCTAGACCAGGCTGGCACGTGATGGTACATATGTCACATTAGTACGAAGTGATCTGGGATTGAACATATACACTAGTGAAGCAAGAGGTAGATAACAACTGAAGTTATGTATGATCAGGAGTCGGGGTATGGACCATACGACCATGCAGCGGTTCATCAACTGACCTCGCCGGAGGAGCTCTCATCTCTAACCCGGGAATGAGTATGGACCTGGACTCGTTTTCTACAGCTTTGTACAAATACCAATGGTTTGATCGAGGAACAAGATATTTTATATCTATCAACTACATATTCACTATGGAAAACGTGACTACTGGAGTCAACCAAAGCTTTCCGTCAAAGACTCAAGTAGTTGAACTCCGTTTCTACAGCTAAACACAGTAGTAGTACATAGAGATGTGCCACAAAATACCCTTTTCGGTATCGGGTAGCGCAATAATCAATACCCAAAGCGCAACTTGTCTTTTCATATGTCTCTTATTCCTGGGTATTCAAAGGACCCAGATCACTTCGTACCAATGTGTCTTTTTGTAATTTGTACTATCACGTGGTGGCCAACGTTGTGACAGTATCGTTCATCACCGGTACAATTTCACTTTTAGCCAGGTCTGTTGACACACATACTGGAATGAGAATGGTACTGAAACGAGATCTGTACTGAAACGAGATTTGGACTGAAATGATTAAGGAAAAAATCTATGGAGAGATATAACATCCATCATCTACTAGTACCTCAAACTTAGCCAGCAAAATAAACAAGTCTTTACTCAAAGGCTCACACTCGGCTCGTAGATTCCACACTCGGCTCGTAGGCTCACACTCGGCTCGTAGACTCACACTCCCATGTGTATCATTTCAACGATGCACACACCCGGCGACAACCCACTCCATCATACTTGGTTCGACCTGCGTGCTGTCAAGAGTATGACTTGCTTGAATACTCAAATCGATCCTATTTCCCGCCCCTATAAACTCCAAAAGATCCCCCTCCTCCAATCACTGGGCGGTTAGTGTAGTGGTTATCATCCCACCCTTCCAAGGTGGGGACACGGGTTCGATTCTCGTACCGCTCATATTTTTGAATGGCTTCGGCGCCGATCTCGGCGGCTATTTCTTTTTTATGTCCGCTCTCTTCCTGTGCTTACCTAACATGGGTATATCTCGCTCTATACGAATAATGGTCATGCCTCCCTATGTATATATAAAACAAGAACATTGGTCCACCTACTACTGCTCCTAACACACACTCACTTGTGCTCGAGGCCCAACGTTTACACGCGCCAAACATCCCAGACTCAACCTTTGAACTCCCCACACATGCTACACAACCGCCTATGTTCGTGATCCATATTTAAGATCTCAAAACTCCTCATTCGCTCCCCACCCAGCCTTAAAATTAGCCGCTGATCTCAAGGTTGTTGCTATGTCGCAGTTCTCAGGGACCTCGCAGTAGCATGCTACGCCTGCTACTGCTCCGCTCCTGTGTCCTAACCAAAACATCAAACAGGACTCGCGCTTGTATTCAAAGATGTCACCAAACGTGTTCGTGGGAAACGATATACCCTGAGGATTGCCCATCACCACTCTCTCACATGCTCCTACCCTACCAGTCTCGACCTCAATCACACCTGTCTGCTCCCCTCCACCTCAACACTCCGAACCTCGCCTTTGAGCAACCCACCATCACCTTAGATCTCTTCCACTCGAAAGTCTCCCACGCCTCACCTTTATCGGAAATACGTCCCCGCCGGCCCCGAGTTCCCTAGTTCGCTCGTCGCGATCACCTTCACTATATCCTCCTCCATCTTCCAAAACAGAGCTATCACCGGCTCGATAGGAAATCGTGTGATCGCATCGCACGAACACTTATCTCTCAATTGCAGTTTTAGCCGACATGTCGGAGAATTATCCGCGAGCCTCGAAGTCTTCGAGGTCGACGTTCAGTCTCAGTCGCACCGCGTTCGAATGGTATTGATGATGAACCGACCATCGTAATCTCACCGGGCTCCATTTTATATATATAAGAAAACTGGAGGTCCAAAAAAGGCGGTTTGGGTTTACTAGGCAAGACACACACATACACAGCGAGACAAAACACAGTCACATACACAAACATTAATGTCTGAAGAACTAACATCCCCACAGGTTGTGGATGATTTGGTCGATACTCACGACTTCAAACAGGCCCTCAAAGACGTATTTTGCGGGACAGTCGGTGGAGTCGCACAAGTGCTGGTGGGCCAGCCATTTGATATCACAAAAGTGCGATTACAAACTTCACCTGTACCCACCACCGCGGCCCAGGTGATTAAAAGTCTTGTAAAAAATGAAGGCTTGCTCGCATTCTACAAGGGCACGTTGGCTCCGCTGGCGGGTGTAGGTGCCTGTGTATCGTGCCAATTTGGCGTCAACGAGGCTCTCAAAAAATGGTTTCGCAAGAAGGACGGCAACTTCGACCAACCACTTGCACTACGCCAATACTACGCTTGCGGTTTTGTCAGTGGTACTGCAAATGCTTTTCTCGCAACTCCCATCGAACACGTCCGCATCCGGCTACAACTGCAAACAGCCTCCTCCAGTGCCGCCGAGTACCACGGCTCGCTTGACTGTGCCAGAAAACTTCTTAAGCAGGGTGCTCTAATGCGTGGCTTCACGGCCACCACGCTCAGAACTTCTCACGGATTTGGCATATATTTCCTCACTTACGAAACTCTAATAGCAAACCAAGCTCATCATGGAGTACTGCGCGAAAACATCCCTGCTTGGAAGGTATGTGTTTACGGTGCCTTCTCGGGTGCTTTTTTCTGGGCCATGACCTACCCATTTGATGTGGTCAAATCCGTTATGCAAGCTGACAAGTTGAAGAACCCTGTCTATGGCCGCAATCCACTTGCAGTTGCGAAAGCCATCTACCGCGAAAGAGGACCAAGAGCTTTCACCAAGGGTTTCACTCCTACAATGCTTCGTTCGCTTCCTGTGAACGGAGCTACATTTGCTGCTTTCGAGATCACCATGCGCTTAATCAATTAAAAAAGTCAGATACAAGCGGCAAACCCAGTTGCATTTTTTTCCACCTCATTCAAGTGGTGTTTTACATAGATCATTGGACCTTATAGAGGTACCATCAAACCAGGCTTCATTTTTTCTTATTTAGTCTCTACAATCAACATTCTAACATTAGTTGTAGCAATGTAAGCAACAACGCCTACTCAACCGGACACAGCGGGTAGCCTTCGATAAGGCCAACAATCAACAAAACGAGGTCCGGCTTCTACGAGAGTTGAAGGATTTCGGGCATTACCTTCTACCTTTCGCCTATCGGCAGCGATCGCTTAAATCAACCCTTTCAGTAATCCGATTACATAATCGTTTATCGGTTTATCAGAATTGCCGTATTTCCTTCGTTTCTCTGATCGTCGCTTTGAGATTGTGCAAGGCGATAGATTGACACATTGGCTCGGTGAGCTACTACTAATGGAGTAAGCACTCTTATCATGTTTACTAGCTCAGGCATTGTTCTTTAACTGAAACCAACGTCTTGATATATATATATATGTATATGCAACTGAACCATTTCACACTGGAGGTGGTGGAGCATGCGCCTGATATAGCTTATCGGAAGAGGTTTGGAAATTTTGCATGAGTTGTGAGTAAGCGCTTGAAGGTAGCGGTGTAAGATCTTTGCTGCTATTTCCCAAACGCTGGAATATGCTCTGAACTACCGAGGCCAATTCCGCCAGGCAGTCCAACGACTCAGCTAAAATGCTTAGGTTTTTCCCTATTTTTGTGGAAGGAGCGCTATCTGGACCTGTTGACACTGACGCCATTGCTCTCCCATTGAAATACATCATCAAATCGTAACACATCTTTTCGCAGACTGACAGGGACTGTGATGGAAGGTTTACAGCCAGAACCAGGATCCCCTTCAGCATGCCGATAGTAACTAACAAAGCATTGCTGGCCACAAAAGTTTTGTCGTTAACAACCACGGATTTCTTGTGGCCCTTGTGTGCTTCTTGTTCTGTCTCAGCCTCTGTAGTCGTGGAAACACGCTCGCCCAAGTTCATAACATTCGTCCAGCTTGAAGGAGTTATATCTGCACAGGATACGATATCATTCACGTCCCTCTGTAAGCTTCTATCTACAATGAAAGGCGTCCACTTTTCCTGGTCGATTCCAGACCTCAAAGTTTGCAAATTCTGGGAATTGAAGGCAGTAGTATAGTTTTTGATCTGCATTGCCATTACATCCTGAAGATACTTGGTTAAGAATTCACCGGTCAGAGATTCGCACTCGCGGTCGAACCAGAAGCATATACTGCAAAGCTTCAAAAAGTCATCGTACCCAAGTTTGCTGTTCAGATCCCGTCTAACCGCAATTATTTTTCCCATTCGTAGTTGCACCGTGCGAATTCCCTCATGAATGGCTGGATTGATGTCCAGCTGCATCACTATTTCTGTTGTTGAATCCGAGCTATTGGAACCTTCAGCTATTGCGCCTAAACCAACGTCTAACAATATCTTCTGATGCCGCGAAAGCCTCCGAATAGCCTCAGTTTCTCGTACGAATATCTTCACCAGCATATCCTGAAACTCTAAAGGCGTGAGTGCTCTTATGAGGCGGGTGAGCTTCGAACCGTTACCCATCGTTTTTGAATCTGTTGACTTGTCTGCTGAATCTTCTTGAATCTCTTGCTCCTTGGGCAGGAAGTCTTTAATAATGCTTTTGAGCTCTGCAATGAGCTTTTCGTCGTAGAATCGAAAAGCGCTTGCAAGTTCGTTGCATTGAACGAGCTTGAGAATAGTACCTTTGATACTTGTAATTAAACCGGCGTCTTTTGTGGAGTCTTTACTGTTTGTTCCGGAGCTCACTTTACGAATATGAAAGACCTCTAGTTCTTGCTCAGAGCTATAAGTTTGCTTGATATCCTCTGTTAAAATAGAACAGAGTGTAAGAGTGTACTTTCCTCCAATTTCGATAACAACATTTGCAAGATATTCTTCGATAGCTGAAAATGCTCTAGCTGACCGCAAATCTGAAAGTTTGTAAGGCCACTTCTGTGTTAGCTCTTGAACGTGCTTGTCGGTGTTGTCATCTCCTTTCAGCAAGTTTTTCACGTGGTCGATCATATTTAGACAGTCATCCAAGTTCCCATCGCTGAGGAGTTGCTTACACTTCTCTACGTGTTCTACAACGAGCTTCGCCTGCAAAAGTCCTTGCTCTAGCTTTTCCACATTTTTTCTCTTGATCATTTTCTGCAGAGTCGCAATACGACTCTGCACTCGTTCTTTATCGACCTTTTCCAACGCATTGGACAGTTCGCTAAGCTTCTTAATAGCTCCAGCAGCTTGATTTTCAATTTTGTCCACATCTTCCAACGCAAAGAAAAAGCTGTTTGAAGATTTCGAGATTTCTGATACCAACAGTCCTTCAATACAATCTAGATATTGTGTAAGCCTTTCTTGTATTTCTTGGTAGAAAGGCTCGCGATCCGTCGGTGATTCAGATTGAAGACCTTCCATTTGTAGATCTACATCGTCAATAACCTTTCTGAAAGCGCGAGCGTCATCCAATTTGAATTTATCATCAAAGTAGAATTCTGGAACACCAGCTAAGGATCCATATCCTTCTTTTTCAACGAACGGGTCGCTGTTTACATCAGTTTTTGAGGTTGACATTTTTTCGTTACCATCGAGTTCATCCAATTGAAGCCTTCCAAGACCCTTAATCGCTTCCAAGTTGTTCGTACGCTCAAACGTCTCGTAGCTGTCTCCGATACTACTCACGTAGGCCTCAGTACTCTGGCGCCAAGAGTCGTCAATATCATTTTTACTGAGTACCACTGGCGGAATGTCTTCAGTGGTAGGATGTCTCAACCAATTCTTGCGCCTCGTATTCATTACAAGTTCATACACTGAGTTGTTACCCAATGGCGAATACTCCATACTCCCGCTATGAATTTCACTGCCTGGGGCGTATAACCTTCCCTGCTTTCCCCAAACAGATGATGAATCAAAACTGCGCCGCATGGATGTGCTATCTGCACTCAGCCGTCCTGATAAAAACATGAATCTATCAGTTCTGTTGGCGCTGCTATTTACGCTCAGAAGATCATCATTCAGCGACGAAGGGTCATCCATCATTACACTTGGTGATGCATCCTTGTCTTTACTGCTCAAATTGGTCAATTTAATCGACGGCGTTCGATCAGTAGCAGCATTGGGTTGAAATTTGAACGGCGAGGAACCTTTGGACATACTAAGTCCCTCGAATGGCTTCTATCACAACCTTTACGAACTCACTTAGTTGAACTTTGATGGCATTATTTACGCATCTAGCGCTTTTCTTCCAAGGGGACTTGAAACTATTGTCACGTGAAGAGAGGTAGGTCTAAATATTGTTGAACATATACCAGTTAAAAGCATTGACCAAAGTCTATAGCTGTATATCGTGAGGCTACTAAAAGCACACTTATACCTTGTACTTCTTGTATTTACTGCGACGTAGGTTTCCATGAATGTAAATACTTGCTTGCAATCTCACGAGCAGACGACATCATTTTTTGTACATTCTCCGGGGATGCATCGTCCTGTTCTTCATTTTGGGGATTGATATGCCAATTTTCAAGATTCTTGTTCATGCGGTCTACGTCAGACGATGGAGATTTCTTGCCTACCATGTTTTCCTTAGCCACAACAGACTGCATGGACTCACTTCTGGGCGAAATGTAGCCAGAGATGGCGACATCAGAAAGAGAAGTACGAGAATCTCCCGTGGTTGCCACGTTCACTGGAGAGCCACTAGGAATCCTTTGTGGTTTGGACACGGGAGGTGAAACAGCAGTTCCGTGAGTGGGGAGATTGTATGGTAGTTTTGAGTCTGTGGAGGCGTCAATGCCCGCTCTTTCTATTGCGGTGCGTCTCACTGCGTCAGCGGACTCTTCTGCACTATCAGGTTCGTTCTCGTCCGATCTTTCATCTTCGGAATCCGATTCAGAGTCAAACAGAAAACCTTTCGACTTAGCGGGGATCCTCGCTGTGGAGGTTTCGCGAGACTGCAAGTCAGTTTGCCGCAGAGGTTTACCGGTTATGAAGCTGTGGGACTGAGGAATAACAGGAGGAAGTGCAGCCGGCAGAGGCCCGAAATTTTGGAACGAGGTGGTACTAGATTTACCGTGGGATGGTACCCTTTTCAGTTCCGGCATTCCCTCGAGCTCTTCTTCACTGCTTTTGTCTCGTGAGTCTTCGATGAACTGCGATTCACTGTCAGAACTGTACGAGTCTGCGTCACTATCCAAACTGAACATGCCCTTCCCGGAACCACTCGGCAGTTGTGAATCAGTGTTGCCGGGTTCAAGCATATCTGGGTGTACGTCATGATCTTCGATAGGTGTTTGTAGACCCTCCGGCACGTCGACCATATCACAACTGTTGACAGCCATGAAGCTCGATGTGTCCCCTGTGTAAACCGAATTGTAATCGTACATGTAGTCATAGCCCCTAAATGTGTTCACGTTATGGGATACAGCGTTGTTTCCGTAGTATTCTTCGTCGTCGTCGAAATCATCCTCGTCCGACCCGTAATTTAAGGTAGTAGCAGGTAACAGTTGAATGATAGGAGTTACACTACTCTTAGAAAATCCAGACCCGGAGCTCAGGGAAGAGTGCACTGAGGGCGTATGGATACTGTCACCCTTCCTTGAAAACCTTGCGTTGATGAAAAGTCCTGCTTCATCTTCATCGGAAGAAGAGCTACCAAATTCTTCGTCAGAATACGTGCCGTAAAGGTCCTTGGTGTTATTGAGAGTCCCACCTGTGCGGTTTCGCGTCCTGGGGTACTCATGATGAGCTGAACCTTCGTGCTCGTCTTCGTCCATACTATCATCAAAGTCGTTATCGTCGTCATCAGAGTGGAAAGCAATGGCCATGCATTGTTCCACACGGTCGTTAAAATGAATATGTCTATCTTTTTGCTCAGGTCCACTCTTGGGGGTCTTGCGGGTCGAAGAGGTTAGAATGGACTCCAAAACGGCTGTTTTGGAGGGTGCCTCGTCAATAGGTGTGTTAGAACGTGACACAGGACGGTCCTCATCTTTAATGGATCTCACTGCACTGTCTTGTGGATGAGCAGGTGCGGGAGGCTGCGAAGCGTAATATTGGGCGTTCACTTTAGCGGCAAGTGCATCGTAGTCATCATCAACGTAAATGTTGTCTCCGCATCCGTCCATCATGTCCTGCGTGTTGGATAGATCTCTTCTGTGTTGTCGAGCGATATTCAATCTCCAAAGGGAGTTCTCTTCTATTACTTCCGATACAGTTCTTCGTTTTAGGATCGGCTTGGGGCCCCTATTTTTCTTTTTTGGCTTTATAGTCGTGAGACGCTTGGACGTCTCGTCATCGGACCCATACCCATACTCCTGGTCAGAACCAGCGTCTTCTCCACTCTTCTGTCGCACAACGGGGCCGTAAAGCCACGTAACATCGGAGTCCTTCGACCAGTTGACCACTTCAGGGCTTACTGTTCTCAGATGATTGCGAGCCTTCGCCCACGTCCGCCAAGAGGCGTTCTCAAGACGCGCTGCGTTGACGAGATCCTCGTCTTTTTTTTTTTTTTTTAAAATGATGTATTTCCAAGATTGCGAAATCTCGGACTCTTTCCACTGATGTGACAGATAGTCTACGTGACGTTTGGGCTCATACATCAGGTCGTTATCATCATGAGGAATCAGATAGTTATCGTTTTCAGGCACAGGTGGGGATGCCGACTCCGAGGGGTTGCGGGTCGCATAGCGCAGTGCGGATGCGTCCACCTCCTCATCGGGGCCCCTATCTTTTGTGTCACTTTCTTCTGCTTCTGGCGGCGTATCGCTACCGCTCTCACGCCCATTTTCGATGTATCCGTCTAGCAAACCCATCGACCGCGTGCGTTTGAGGTTGAAGGTTGAACGCTTGAAATGCTCATCGTCTTCTGCCTGTACCGCCATCGATACAGACGGGCCCATATCGTCGTCCGGGGCAGCCTCTGCACTCGCTGCCCCCGACTCATTGCTAAAATACGTTGCCAAATTGCTAGACATGCTCTCACTCGTTTCCAACCAAAAACGTCAATTGTACTCTAAAACCACCGTTCGACTTCCAGAGATAACCTCTGTTGATTCAAAGTACCTGTTCTTGCTTAAAACTGTTGAAAATACTCAATAGTCCCCGGATCCGATATCTCTTACGCCTGTTCAACTGCTAACTGCTCTAGCAGAGGTAGTCAAAGGGGCGAACTTGGATGAAATTTTTATTGTTTCCACGATATAATTTGTGACGAGCTGTAAATCTGGAAGAAGTCAAAAACTGCTTGATGCCACGTGAAAGAGCTTGAGCAAGGCCAGTAGACCATTTCATTCACGTCAGCGAGGGTTATTGTTGATTTCAGCTTGCGAGAAATAGCGGGTTTGCTATTGTGGGAGATTTTTCTTGAATTATGTGAGGGCATCGGTGTGATTTATCTGTTTTTGGATCAGCATGTTAAAAAAACGTGGGGAAGCACCGTGTTCTCCGGTCATCTTTGCGCGCGATGGCAGCGGGTTTGAGATCCGTCTTTGGTGGTATGCCTTGGAGGATTTCCCCGGGAAAGAGGTTTTGTTTTGTAATGGTTTGGTGGTTCGGGCCATAATATAGTAGATATTAATGGGGTATTTCGAGACTCCGGTGACATTCTTGTAATTAGATGGAGGCAGATTGGTTATTCTTGTGATTTCAAATTTATGCACGATATTCCAGTAGCTTGCCATGAGTATTGTCCGTGCCTAAAACTAGGCGGAGGCCAACGCTGTTAGCGAGACTTGTCTGCATTGCCATGCTTTGGAAACGTGGTTGCGCACGCAGTCGATCCGGATGCGAGATGTGCAACGGATATTCAAATGAGTGCCATTGCCGTCCGTGGTGGGACCCGAATACGAGAATCTCGCCGTGGTCGCTATTGTAGAAAATGTACTGTCCATGCCACATGAGGTAATGGGAGGTGCGCCGGCGGAACCGGTTGCTGGTCAGGTCTGTGGCGCCGATTTGACGAAGCAGCTGCGAGCTACCATCGGGAGATATTTCCCACAGCTTGCACTTGCCGTCGTTACCCGTCGTCACGATCCTGTTTGCGCCGCTGGGATCCCAGCACAAATCGTTGCAGCAACGTGCATGCGGTTTGGCTAGCGAGTCGGGCTCTTGCAGGTCGCACAATGCGCGGTTGCCCATTCGAAGGTCCCAAAGCCGTACATTGCCGTCGTCGTCCCCTGTTGCGAGCAATTGCTGTGGCGAACCCTCGTCTGAGCGCGCAAATTTAGCCGTATTGATTCCGTAGCGCATATCGGTCCGTTTCACGCCCAGCGTGATAGCCGCGCTCATGGATGCCAGGTCTATTAGCCGCGGGTGCGAATCCTCACTGGCAACCGCCAACAAGTCCCCTTGCACATCCAGTTGCACAACTCGATGCCCTACATCGATCGTGCTTGCTACTTCAAACGCATTGGTGTCCCACACCTTGACTTTATGGTCATTACTTCCTGTAAAGAATAGTCCATTGTCTGCGCCATACCACTGAACACTAGTTATCGAAAACGCGTGCATTGCGTCCCGAGATTCTTCAGATGCACTTGCACTACGCGACTCCACCGAAACCTGGAATCTTGGAGCATTTCTGCCACGTTCTCGAACTGATATATGCGTACCGCGCCGACTCACGCTGCCCGATTCTTTAGAGCTTCCACGCGCTAACTGCACTCGCTTATTCACCAGTTGTCCCTCATTATACGTTTCATCCATGGCCCATAGTGCTACACTACCATCCTCGCCACTGGAGAGCAGATATTGGCCTGTATTATCAAATGCCAGTGATGTAATTCCAATCGGAAATGGCGACTTTCGGTGCGAATAAACCGCAGCTTTTGCATCTCTTAGTTTCTCAAACTCATTTTCAAGGATATATGATCGTAATTGTTCACTATTAGCCTGCCCTAGTTGCCATTGAAGCTGAATTTTGTTCATAAGTTTTCAGTCTGTCAGGTTTTCAGTTTTTAATTTTCCAAGACCTTTGTCAAGAAAGACCTACAATTTCACAACTTAAGAACCCTTTTAACATAAATACAAGTCACTAGTGGTAAACTCATCGATTTGTGGAAGGGGTAACTAGTAATTTTACAAAACAATGGCGTCCGCTCTAGATCAATTTATAATGGAGGATGTGGCCAAAAACTGCCCGCAGCAGTTTGTAGAGTACCATAAATGCGTATCGAAAAATCGCGATGACCTTAGCCAATGTGCGTACAGACAACGGGATTTGGCAGCGTGTATCAAGCAGAAAGTGCCCAGCGTCCAAAAGGTAATGAGTAACTGCGGGTCGCTGATGTCAAAGTACGAGCAATGCGTACGGGACAATATGGAATCACGGACCATTAACGAAAAGTGCATGGGCATGCTAGAAGAGATGCGCAACTGTGCAGAGAAACAAGTTCAAGGAGAACCAAGCCCAATAAATCAGATGTAAATGTAATAAAAGTATATATCTCTAGAAAAAAAAGATAACAAGGACTCAGCTCAAGGACTCAGCTCAAGAACTCAGCTCAAGAACTCAGCTCAAGGACTCGAGCGCGTGGATGCAGATGATCTAGTACTTGAAATTCTGCACGGTCTCGTAGAAAGTCTTACCTTGGGTCTCAGCGACACCGAGCTCAAGCTGGGAAGGCAAGCGAGAGCCGTCAGCGCCAGAGATGGTGCCAGCACCCCAAGCAGAACCACCGTGCACCTCCTCGAGGTTGCCCAGAGGCCCAACCACGTTCTTGTAGCCCAGAGGCACATAGATAATACCGTGGTGTGCCAAGACTGACAGAGAGTTGACAATTGTCATCTCGTTACCACCGCCGCTGCCAGTAGACACGAACGCACCTGCGACCTTGCCGTGAAGAGCGCCACGGGCCCAAAGACCGCCGGTAGCGTCCCAGAAAGCCTTCCATTGTGCTGGGAAGTTACCGAAACGAGTGGGGATTCCGAACAAAAAGAAGTTGTACTCCTCCAAAGTCTGGGGAGACGCAATTGGGTAAGCAGGCTTTGGTGGGCCACCCATAGCGGTGACAATTTCCTGGCTTAGCGTCTCAGGGACCTGGTAGATGTCTGCCTGACCGCCGGCAGCCTCCACACCCTTCTTTTGTGCTTCGGCTAGCAAAGCGGTGTGGCCATATAGAGTGTAAATGATAATTGCGACTTTAGGCATCTTTGTTGTTGTTGTACTTGTCTGATTGATAAGTGATTTATGCCAAACCAAATGTATACCTATTCCTTCGAATACCTGGTGTTTATATATTGGATGGTTCTGCCACCCTTTTATTGTTTCGTTTACCATTATTAATTATTATTAAATCTTACATTTCACTATATACGAAATAACAAATAATTACACATTTTACAAATTCTGTCAGCTAAATTTGAAAGTATTGTCATAATTACAAAGACGCCGGTGAGCGGTTGGGTAATTACTAATATCTACGCTATTTGCGCTATTTACGCTATGTACGCTATGTACGCTATGTACGCTATTAACTCTTTTATTTTGGCGGCGCCTCGTTTTTTAGCGGAATTGCACGGTTTTAAGAGGTTTTATAAAAGTGTTCAAGTACTTAAGTACTCAGATAGTTTGTTATGTTTGTGTTCGTATTTAATGATGGTGTTCCCAGTAGTGAGTTTAACGGTTAATTATGAGTTAAAGACATTTACGAAGGGGCGACGGGAGGCTTTGATGCAGTTCCGAATGTCTGTAGATGGCTTTTTTCTGTTGGTGCATGTGTTGATGTTTCCATTGACTCCTTGAGGTGTTTTGTGACCTAATGTGTGTGTGCGGGCATTTGTCAGAAGAATAGCCTTTCGGCAAAAAGTGTCCCACAAAGTTAGTAATGTAGTATGTGTCGGTGGGAGTTGCGGCGTAAATCGGGGTTACCATCGTTTAGAAAGCTGGATTGAGTTTGGAAGATGGAATGTTTCCCGAGCCTGCAACTTGATCAGCGGGGACTCGGAACAGCGCGCCACTGTGGCCCGTAGTGTTTTTGCCATGCAGGACGTCGCGCGAGGCAGTGGTAACAAAGAGATCGCCGTGAGGGCCCAAACAGCAGCACGTGACATATGGAGTATCCGGGAAGCGAAGCTCACGTTGTAGCTTACCAGTAGAGTCGAGCATCTGTACCTTGTGAGTGGAGTAGACTGCGCTATAGATGTCACCATTGCGTGGGTCTACACACGAACCATCGGGCTCTGGATCCGATAGATCGGGGTTCAGAGGCTTGAATTCGACTAGCGCGCTTTTGCGACCCACGTCGGGCGCACCTGACACCGAGTCGCAAGGTGCAGCCCAGATCTTGTAGCCAAGCGAGTCCGTGAGGTATACTGTGTCGCGTGCAATGTTCCAGTTGATGGCATTGGGTATGTGCACGTGATTTAATACGAGGTCTACCTTCTTGTCTTTAAGGCTAACACGCAGGAAACAGCCCTTGGGTTCTGAACGTCGATCTAGATCCACGTGGAAGTCTGTCATGACTCCTACGTAAATGTCACCGTTGGGAGCCACGTTCCCGTCGTTGGATCGCAGTTGTGACCAGTCTCTGTTCTGCACCTCTTTACATGACGAGTAAAGCACCTCATACTGCCATTGGCCTGTTTCGAGTGAGACGCGGCCAATGCCGTACTTGCTACCAAAGAACGCATCTTTAACGCCATCCGACGAGTCTACCGGAAACACTACTCCCATGCGCTCAGGAAGATCTTTCGAGCATGGGTAAACGCCCGTGTAGTTTTCGTGGTTGATTTTAATCACCTTGTGCGTATTCTTTGGGTCATCAATATTCGTAACTAGATGGATCTCGCTCAGGAAGATGTCTACCCAGAATAATGTTTGCGATTCTTTGAGGTATGTGATACCTTCGCTGAGTCTGGCACCGAAATCGTGGATGTATGGTTTCAAATTAATGTCTGTAGTAGCAACCATGTTCAATGGTTAATCAGTGGTATCGTTGGTGTTGATAAGGTGGTAGTAAGACGAGAACCACTTGTGAGCTTACTGGTCAACTTATATCGCACCGGATACGAAGCGCAAAAACTGCCCTTTTTTGCAAATCGAGGTGATTCAACTATGAGAGAGCCTGAAAGGCATCTGACATAAGACCATTCATCAGAAGTCATGGAGTTGCATTCATCAGAAGTCTTGAAGTTGCATTTATGAGAAGTCATTTTGTTGCAACAGGAGATCCTGTGATATGTGGCTCGTCAAAAGATTTCGACTCTGAACGACTTTGAAGAATTCACGTCTTAGTAGTTTTTGCGGCTCCCATAGGTAGGCGCTTGGAGTTTGAGTTTGAACGAATATGGGACTCGATGTGGATGGTGGCGAGTTTATTGTAGGTTAGATTATGGGAGCCGTATTTATCATGAGGAAAGAAGATGTCTTGCTTCTGAGGAAAATTAGGGCCAGGAATCTTGGAGTGGGGCTTTTTTCTTGGGAAAGCGAGTGTTGTAGGTATTAAGCGTGGTCAGTTGGTGGCTGTAACTGCGGAAGTATATATGACATGAGACTCGATAGCTGTTATCTTTCAAGCTGGATGCTATTCCAACGTTGGCTATTCCTCTTATGACATTGAGAAATTTCTTCACTTGTCAACAGCTTCCAAACAAGGAAGTGGTAGCTTGAAGTTAGCGCGAAATTAATTTATTTGTTTATTTAGCCGCCGAAGTATTGGGTCATTCTAAACGACAACAAATCGCATCTTCAAATTACCCAAAACTCCTTATACCCAAAACTCATTATCAGTAATAGTTCTTTTCCAGCAGAAGGTATAGTTATATGCTTAATGTCCAGGTATCCTTCATCGATGTTCATTCATAAATGCTGTATTAATCTTGTCTTCATGGGTCGTCACCAAACTATATGTTTATCATCAATATCAAGACATTTGAATTTATCGTCAGAGTACATAAACAACATCTCTAACTATCACCTCAGTAACTCTATATCATGCATTGGCCCGCTTATGCAATTGCTGAGAATCAAGCAAGATCTTAGTCCAATTAGACCTGGATACGCAGTAGACCAGACTCATACTTAACAGGGCAATTCCACAACCTAAGCCCATCCAAAGTCCGCGCAGCCCCAAGTTCCAACGGAACCCGAAAACTACCGCCATAGGTAGCCCTACCACGTAGTATGCTATAATGTTCAGTATACCACCAATCCGCTGGCGGCCCTGAGCACGCAAAACACCCGCAGATAGGACACTGAATACATCTAGAATTTGGTTTAGTCCAATAATGGGCAGGACTTGTGATGCAATGCGTATCACCTCCGGGTCATTGCTGAAGATGGCGGGAATTGCATGTCTTCCGAGTATCAAAGTAGAAAAATTAGCAATACCGACGACACATGCAAGAGAAACCAAGGTTGTCCTAGTCGCAATCTGACAGTCTCTTAAACGGCCCTTTCCGATATAATACGCTATCCTATTCGAGGCAGCCACACCGACGGAAAATGGGACCTCGAACGTCAAAGTCTGGATCGAAGCTATCACGGACTGTGCTGCGAGACTCTCAGTTCCAAATTTAGCCGATATCACAGTAAGTGACTCAAATGCTAGAAACTCAGCCTCCACCATCACAATACCGGGCAGTGCCAACGAAATCATTGTCATCCAGTTAGAAAATATGGGCCGCCATTCACTCAAGGGACTCCAGCAATTAGTTTCCGATAGGTTGCGGTTTTGATGCCATATGTAAGTTGCCAACGAAAACCCCATGAGCGTGTATATCAGCGAAGTCGCAATGGGCGCGCCAATAAACCCAAGCGCAAATTTGAAAACAAACAGGTAGTTCAGCACCACATTCAATGGCGCGCACACAAACAAGATATACTGGCCTGTAGTGTAGTCGTTTTGAGCTTGCAAATACTTTTTCCCACACTCAAACATTACATATCCTGGAATAGCCGCAATCATCACTCTCAGATACCGGCATGCAATGTCCACTAGCCGTAGATCGTCCACTACAAGGCCCAACACATAGTTCGAATACCACCACAACACCGCTATTGGGATTGCGAATGCAAAGCTGATCGCTAGTCCACGCTGGAAATACAACCCAACCAACTTGAAGCGCTTTCCACCATATGCTTGTGGGCACAGAGTGTCCAAACACGTTGCCAAGCCTTGGAATATCCCAGATGTTGCCGTGAAGGTCACATTGGCCAACGACACACCTCCTAAATCCACCGCGCTAAGCCTCCCCACGAATATCACTGTCACAAAAGACAGGGACATTTGAAGCACAAATGTCAGAATCAAAGGTCCTGAGTTCTTACTAATTTCTTTGAATTCTGTCTTCGCATCGGTTCTCGCTACATCTCTTGCAGTCACATCTATGTCAATTGCCCCATAATTAGAGAGATCCTGACTAGACCCCGGTAAGTCTGATTTATTCATTTCACTTGCAGTGACGTCTATTAGCAGGAGTGTCGAAGATCATCTTCTTGATTCACAGTATTTGTTTTATTGTCTTGCCTTGTATAGCTGCGGATAATCTCGGTTCAACTTACTATTTCTAGACGTTATTATAATTGCAACCTTATCAGAATAAAAAGTGAGTCAACACAATGAAATAAAAGCGGAAGGTTCTCAAGGTAGCCATCAATTGAGCTCTAGCTAATATTGCTCAAACCTTATTGAGGTTGAAACTCCCAATTTTGTCTGTGTCTTTTGAGCCTAAAACCATTTACCATTAGAGCATCTCATCATGAAAAGTTGCTGGGTTGCAAGCTTTACGAGTTTTGCAAGTTTAGTGGCTGGACATGTAGTTTCCAATCAACAGTTTTTTGCGGAAAACGGTGGGGGCTTTCTCAATCAAGTTTATGGCGAACTCCTGCAGCCGCATGATGGGAGCAGTGTGAATGTGCAAAACTTCCAGTTGGATGAAGAAGAAGATTTAGAATTCCAAGCTATGTGCGGATTTTACCAGGAAAACCCAGCAAAGTACCCAGACGATGACTTCAGCTCTGATTTACAACTATTTTCTGGAATTGTGACTTTTGCGCACGTCCCTATGGCACGGTGTTTTGAGCACCGGAACAAGAAATCAAGCAAGTACGATATCGCGATCGTGGGAGCACCCTTCGATACTGCAGTATCGTACCGGCCAGGAGCAAGATTTGGACCAAATGCTATCAGACAGGGTTCTCGTAGACTTGGATTCGGCACATTGCCCGTTAGAGGGTTTCCAGGTTCCAAGCTGCGGCAATTGGACCCCTATGATGCAGGCTACAAGATTGTCGACTGTGGAGACGTGCCAATGACCCCTTTTGACAACAGAATTGCCCTGAACCAGCTTTACAGAGGCCAAAGAGCGATTCATAACAAGACTACTTTGAAAGAAGGACTCAAGTCTCCAAAGGTCATTACATTGGGAGGTGACCACACTGTGACGCTCATGGCTTTGAAGGCAGCTTTCGAACACCATGGTCCTGTAGCGGTTATCCACTTTGACTCCCACATTGACACTTGGGATCCGGCGGTATTGGGCGGAGGAATAACCAAAACCCAAAGTATCAACCATGGAACATTTCTGCATTTTGCACATGAGCGAGGCTACATTGCTCAGGATAGTTCCATGCACGTAGGTATACGTGCTCCATTTATTGACGCATCTGACGAAAAGCATGATTACGAATGTGGTTTCCATAAGATTGTGGCCCGTGATTTTGATATTCTAGGCTTCAGGGAAATCGTTCAACAGATTAAGGAGCGTGTTGGAGATCTTCCTGTTTATGTTACAGTTGACATAGATGTCTTGGATATTGCTGTTGCACCTGGTACGGGCACCCCAGAACCTGGCGGACTTACGTCGAGAGAACTGCTCACTGTTCTAGATGGATTAGAGGGCTTAAACGTTATTGGCGCCGATGTTGTTGAAGTTAGCCCTGCTTTCGATAGCAATGGAGAGATCACCTCGATTGTCGCTGCTCAGGTGATTGATTCGATTCTGGGGCTCATGACAGTCAATTAAATCACCATCCTGGGCTCTTACGCTCGCCAAAAAAATAACAAAGTTACATGTACAAATCAAAATATAAATTCACTCCATTCCTCTACCATGTCAGTACGTCTTGTTCTTCAAGTTTGTATCTTTTTTCGTTTCCGTACCAAACTTTCTCCAACCTGTTCAGATTATGTTCAGTTAATCTTTGGAAACGGCCTCCATTTAGTTTATAATACCTCTTTATTACTTCACGCGTTTTCTCGTCGATAGCATTCAATCCAGCAATCAAGATCGCAAAGTTACAATAGCAAGTTCTTAGGTTTTGTGGAGGATCGTCGCTATCCAGGAAACCGAAAAAACTTGTAATCTTCTGCACCACTTGTTGAATAGCGATCGATTCCTTAGGAATACCCAGTAGCTTCAGTAACACAATCAAAAGAAATGAAAGTACTTGAGTTTGATGAGATATGTCGTACCAGCTGATGGCGACTTCCTCTCCGCTGCGTAGCTTAACCAGATCAATAGCGTTGTCAAATATCTTGCTATTTTTGGGATGAGATTGGCTGGTGGGCGGGATGACACCGGATTTGTCGATGAAGATGTATTCAGATTGCCTGTCAATCTCCACAAGAATTTTCTGTATTTTGAAGTATGAAAGCTGCTCTTTGAAAGTGTCTGTATTGGGGTTGGACCATAACAAATAATCCAAATTCTTATCAAGGATACCTTCTTGCTCGGAGAAGTATTTTTTCTCCGAATGCCTGATAATATTCAAAGCCTTGAATACTTCCTTGATGACCAAGTCAAAGTCTTCCTTATGTCCTCTTAGAAGGTTAAATTCGTTAAGTGGAGTCATTACATTAAGAAACTTTAACGAATCATTGTATTGGTAATCGTAAGGATCGAAAATGACATCCAAATCACTCTCATCTACCAAAGCACCGCCCAAAACTGTGCTGATGCTGGCAAAAGTTTCGATCACTTTGAACCAGCATTTTGCAACGTTCAAGACCTTGGAGGAGCTCCCAGAATTGATTTTCTTGAAAAGTTCAGTCACACCCTTCAGATGTGATCTCCATTGACTGTTCATAGTATAGATACAGTCCCAAGTCAACATCAATACCGTCAAGATTATGGGCTCTATCTTGTTAAACACATTGCTTTCGTCCTTGAACTGCTCAGTTAGTAGTCCCAAACAATGTGACAGATACGCACAGTAGCTCTTTTCGTCCTCAACATTACTGGTCTTTCTGTGGGCAATAGATGCACCGACGGCGAGAATTGATGAGAGTAGGTATGATTCACCGCGTGCGAATGAGAGTAAAATATCTCGAAGCGGATTGCCCTGGTTTTGAAAAAAGGGCGCTATGGAATCTAAGCAGTCATAATAA
This sequence comes from Lachancea waltii, assembly GCA_030580015.1. Taxonomy (NCBI): domain Eukaryota; kingdom Fungi; phylum Ascomycota; class Saccharomycetes; order Saccharomycetales; family Saccharomycetaceae; genus Lachancea; species Lachancea waltii. The sequence goes on along the minus strand of JAKTSC010000007.1, from coordinate 91,088 downwards.
AACACTTCCAGATATTTATCATGTGCACCACCTAGTTTAAACGAATCTAGACTCATATTGAATGTCATGATACTGTCCACCAAGAAAGAGATTGGAACTGCAGCAAACGTATTCTGTTGCGGAATGGCATTGAGCTCAGGGATATCTAGATCAGAAAAATCCATCGTTTTGAGGTCGTCGTAGACCATAGAATCATTCAACTTCATATTCACAATATCGTTAAGATTCCTGATCAATAGGTTTGCGTCGTAAGCATTTACGTTCTTGGTGGGTATCACATTTGGTAATCCAGGTCCTAGCGGGTCAATGTTCGCGGCCGGAAGGTTGGTTCCCACTGAGTTCTGCAAAGTGGCTTGCAGGCTGACGGGCGAAGCTATTGCCTTCTCGACCACTGTATTTGTCCTTGGCAAAATCCCCTTTTCGCTTTTCTGCACCCGCTGTCCAGGCTTAGAAGTGTCTTTCGAGTTGTCTGTGCTTTTAGGACGTCTTTTGCGGTTTTTCGTACGGATGACATAGACACATTCACGGTTCAGACGCGCGCACTGCCAGCAGGTAGGCTTGCCTTCATCGCATTTCATTCGCCGTCTCTTACATTCGGTACAGCCGTTACGCGAGTACTTTCTCTTGACTGTTTTACCATCAGCGCCAGAGCTACTAGTTGCCTGCCCCGCTACAGTAGGTGCACGTATGCCAGAATTCGAACCACCAGGGACTTCCGGAGTCTCGCCTGAAGAGCTTCCAGCGCCAAGTCCAATACCCAAAGCACTGGGACTTTCGTTCCTGGTGCTCGAAAGCGGAGTGATGCTCCTGTGGCCGGGAGGAGCGTCAAGTTCTAAATTGCCCCCCAATCCCACTAGTGCTGTTGCAGGTGACTGGTAGCCTCTACCAATATATCCTTCCTGTGGTAGATGCTGCCCAAAAATGCTCTCTCGAACCGATCGCTCTTGTGACGAATCGTTACCGATAGAGTTCGGAGAAAGGTAAGTAAGTTGTGCCGAATTGGTCTCCAGCACATCACTGCCCTTATCATCATCCAGCAGCACCATCGCTTACGGAGATGATTCACAGTTGATCGCGGTTTCCAGCGCTTTTTTGTCGGTAGTCATCGCGTTCACCATTAATTCCTCTGGAAAACTTTTCTGAGATAAGAATTCCGAGGATTCAGTCAAGTTGGCACATGACCTTTAATTTAAGATCGAGAGAGACTTCAATAACACTTCAGTTGGCGACAAATAAATGTTAGCTACGTTCTTGGAGACTCTTATCCACTCGGTACCATACCTTGGCTCAACCTCTTTTACTCTCGATAAAACGGGGTCCAGGTCGCGCCCCATCTTCTTGTTGCATCGGGAAAGCCAAATCCAGGCATCGCCGTACAGTGGATTGGCATTGGTAGCCCTCTCGAACCACTTAAGTGCTTTTTCGTAGTTAGCGTCACTGTAGAGGCTACTGCCGATCTCAAGTAGCACATTAGGGTCAGAATTTGCGTTTTTAAGAGCGTCCTGGTAAGCTGTCCTCTTCAAGGACTTTTTGGTGATTAGCTTCAGATGTTCGACCCACAAGAGCGCGCTGGAGGGAAATTGTTTTAGAGCTCTTGTCACTAACAAACGAGCTTGGTCTGTGTTGCCGAGCTTTTTCTCCATCTGCACTTGTGCAACTAAAATAGGCTCGGAGTTTTCCTTTGGAACTTTCAGAAGAGCGATTTCAAAGTCCGAACGAGCGCGTGTAGGCTGATTCAGGAGGCTCTCATCAGCATGGGCTAACGCAATCCACAGATTAGCATTTTCGGGCAATTTTCTTGTTCCGATGGCATAACATTCACGACTTTGAGTTGCATTTCCCAGCTCAGCTTGAATCTGGCCCCACTGTAGATAGAGCTTTCCGCAGTAGGGAGCCTGGTCCAAAAAGTCATTTTCCAGCATCTGGAGTGCCTCCTGAGTACGTCCACGATAACGTAGAAAACTGATAAAGCGGTGGAAGACTCGTTCTAGACCAGATTGCCCTGCGAGTGCCGATATAGCGCTTTTCAATAGGTTTTCTGCAGCTTCAAACTCGGAACGCACCACCAAGAGCTTTGATTTAGCAAGCCAAAATTCAACGTTGCGAGGCTCAACAAAAAGCGCTTGATCCAGGATTTCAATGGCCTTCTGAGAATCGCCATCAGATTGCCATACCATTTTTGAAAACATAAGGACCAAAACGGGAACAGTACTAATGGCTTTGCCTGTGCTCGAGAACAGGATCTTATCGAGCATATAGTAGGCTTCTGATTTCTTTGACTGAGCTTCACATATGTTGATGAATTTCTTCCATAGCGAAAGTCTGTGGGGTTCCTTCTCCAACAAGCACCGATGGGCTGACCGCAGGGTATTTGAGTGGCGGGTGTCGATAGCATCTACAATCGTCATTATTTTTTCGAAAGGCAGCGATTCATAGTAGCTGTTTATGGCTGCTATTGTAATAGCACATGCTGTATGTTCATAAAGACCAGGGAAGTCTTCCTCTACTTTCGCAGCCTCAATAAGCCATGCTTTTAAGGTTAGTGTTTTGCCATTCTTGGAAAGTTCATTAATGCCTTTGAGTAATAGTTTAACTAGTTTATCGGTCGTGGCTTTGTCACACCTTTCTTCCAGTTGTAATGCAAGGATCCAAACCTGTACATCTGACGGATTGTTTTGTCTTGCTTGGTTCAACGTAATCCTTGCATCCTTATGATCTTGAAGATTGATCAATGCTGTTAGTAGTGTGATGCTTTTTGGAATCAGTTCGGTAGCCTTTTTCAGTATTTTGATTGCTTGTTCCTTGTCATCTTCGAACTTTACCGCGAGTTTCCAAAGTTCTTCTGACAAAGGCAGCTTTTGTATGGCCTTACGCAGAACCCTGACTTTGTTCAAGGGTTCTCTTTCAAGTTCAGTGGCTTTTATCCATAGTGCCAAACTGTCATCGTTGTATCTCAAGGCTTGTGCAACCAATATTTTACAATAATGCAAGTCTGCTGCATGCAAGCGTAGGTTTTCAAGCCAAACATCTTCACTATAGGGACATTCACTACAACCCTCCTCTATTAGGCTCTTTGCCAATCTAAACTTGTTTGCCCTTTCCTCTAGCCTTGCTGACGCAATCCAACCTTGCGGCTTCTTAGGGTCAGATTTGCGGTAAGACGTCAGGATAGTGCGCATCCTTTGAAGATCCTGAACCTGCTCACCAGATGCTACACTGGTTGTTGAATTATCCAATTCCCGCAAGTACTGGTCGACAGCGTCATTAGAATCAGGAGGATTGTCGGCGCGGGAGTTTAAACTCTCGTCCAGCTGACGGCCCAGCAGCTTCTCACGTTCCTGCGTGAGCTTTGTGAGATCTATGTTATTTGAAATCAGACTATCAGGCGCCGCATACGTCTTCCGTTCGCTTTGTAGCTCAAGACGTTGACGTTTGTTATGTCCGGTGATATCGCCGGCCTCGGGCAAATTACCCCATTGTTCTTCGCTTACAGTGGCCAAAGAACGTTTCAAATCCACAAACTGCTGGGATATCTGTTGCAGCCCGCTTGTGCTCGGTGCTTGCTCGACGTTAGCTTTCTTGTGTCCCTTTCTGCGTGCAAGTTGAGCGTCAATTTCGTTATAAATTCTGTCCGCCTCTTTATCCTCTTCCTCGAGCCGGTGCGGAGCCAAAGAGAGACCGTTGGTGTCCTCAAACCGTACGTCACGCCTATTAGCGACCCCACTTCCTGAATCGTCTATATCATCCGGTTCATTGCCGTCTGCTCGATTACTACGGTCATCTCTCAGTCTTCCGGGTGTTTTGCCTGAACCGAGGTCGGAACGTGTAGTAAAACCAGTTGCACCACGTCCAACGCCTGCCACATACCCTGGAGGAGCTTTTTGGCTCAAAAAAGCGGGCAATTCCATTATTTTCTAACGGTTTATAAGGTCTTCGATGACCTCGTGCTCGCGCTTACTCTCACTGGTGAACTTTTTTGAGTTTGTAATTTTGGCGCCAATGAAGAACTAAACCAGATGCCAGGACGAAACACGATTTGGATTATATCCTAGTGACAATATCTTCGCTTGGCTATCCACTATAACTACCACCCAAGCGTCTTAACTAGTGGGTCTTTGCTAAGTTTGGTTCTGGCAGAACAAACGTGCATCTAAATGTGCGATCCATCCAATCCAAGACCTTCAGTCTTCAACAAGTAATCCGCGATAGTTTAGTGGCTAGAATTCGAGCTTGTCGCGCTCGGGACCGGGGTTCGATTCCCCGTCGCGGAGAATTTTTTTGCTTTCATGAATTTTGATTATTCTACCAGAGAAAATAGTATAATTATTCCAAGAGCCAGAATCATCAAGATGATCCTTTTATTCTTGGCATCTACTTAATCTTTTACGTGGGCTCTAGAATATCTAGCCATGCACTGAACGTAATTAAATTAAATGCGGGGCTTAGCGGTAGCTTTAAATTAATGTGCACGAGTAAGCACTGCCTCACTTTTGAACACTTGCTCGTATGTAATGAAACGATTGCGTAGGCTTTGCTAGTATTATTGCTGTTCGCTCTGGTTGTTTGTTTGTAAGAGATGATGCTGCAAGAATAATAATTGGAAATCTCAGTATAAAGGGCGAAGGGAAAAAGGACATCACCATTCTCATAACTTCAAAAACGAAAAGGTCTGAGGGATATTTTGATCTAAGAAGTACGAATAAGGTTTGTTAAGGTTCTCAGATTCAATCAATAGTTGTATTACACACAGCACACAATGTTCGACAAATTGAAAGAGAAAGTACAGAAGCTTAAGATTTCAGACCAGAAGGAAAATGTTCCTAAGGTTGCAACTGCAGATTCACTATCAAAGCGAGACATTTATCGCAATAGGTACAACTATGGTGTAAATTTCGGGTCATTGTTCGTGCTGGAAAGCTACATTTACCACGATATGTTTGCCGAGGGCGGTGGAAATGAACACGATGCCATTGCTGCAATGGTGAAGAAGCACTCGGTTGAAGAAGTGGCAAAGAAACTCGCAGAACATTATGGCAGCTACGTTACGGAGCAGGACTGGGATTGGCTTAAAAATGAGGCCGGGGTTACTGCAATCCGTTTGCCCGTTGGATACTGGCACGTTGGGAACGGCAAGTTTATTGGACACAGCATGAAATTTCATGACGTGAAAGAGGTATATGCTGCAGCCAAGCCCTGGGACTACGTTCACAAGATTATCGAAGAAGCTGGCAAGCACGACATCGGAGTTCTGATCGATCTGCATGGCCTCCCAGGCGGAGCCAATGGCGACGATCACAGTGGTGAAAATAATGGCGGCTCGGCTAAGTTTTTTGGCAACCATGACTTTGTCAAGACGGTTGTGGACGATTTGATCCCCTTCGTGGTTAAGGACGTTTGCAAGCCCACTGAGAACGTTATTGGCTTGCAGGTGGTGAATGAAGCTGCCTTCAGTGAATCGGCGTCCCACGAGAAGAAGTATTACGCGAAGGCTATCAAGGCCGTACTACATTTGGATGATACGCTGCCAGTGGTAATTTCAGATGGATGGTGGCCTTTGCAGTGGGCTGATTGGCTAGCGGAAAACAAGCTTTCCAACAATGTAGTGATTGACTCGCACGTCTACAGGTGCTTTTCTGACGATGACAAGAAGAAGAGTGCTAGGCAACTAGCGGAAGAATTGCCGCAAACCATCGATTATGCAAATGACAAAGCAGATTATATGGTTGGCGAGTTTTCGTGCGTGCTAGATGAGCAAACTTGGAAAAACACCAAGGAACCCCGCGATGAATGCGTATCACGGTTTGGCAGAAAACAGGCCGAGGTTTTACAGGACAAAGCCAGCTGGGGATGGTTTTTCTGGACCTTCAAGTTCCAAGAGGGTGATGGTGGCGAATGGGGATTCCAACCTATGATCAACAAGGGATGTATCCCCAAGAGACCTCGTAAAGACCCTGCTATCGATGACTCCGGAATCAGAAAGATTGTGGACGACCATGTGGCGCATTGGAAGGATAAGGGTGGTGACAAGTTTGAACATTGGCGGTTTGAGGATGGTGTACGTGCTGCCGCTGATGATGTACTTGCATTCAACCACTTTGATCACTCCCGAGTGGGTAGAACTCACTTTTTCAAGAATTTAAGACGATCTGAACACATAGCCAAGAAGGGCGACAGCAAATATATTTGGGAGTGGGAGCAAGGCTACGACAGAGGACTTTCTGTATTTAACAAACATTCATAAGGCATTACACATTTATGGGATATGAAATGGTACGTAAAATATATTTGAAAGGCTTTATAGTGTATGGTATTTCGAAAAGGCGGGTGTTTGCTTACTACTAGTATTTGAGACGGCAAAAGATCCAAAACATGATTTAGAATTATAATATATAGACAAATTTATTGCCTTGAAATCAAATCACGGTCCTATAGTGTAGTGGTTATCACTTTCGGTTTTGATCCGGACAACCCCGGTTCGAATCCGGGTAGGACCTTTTTTTGGACCCCTCGCCTTGTCAATAAAAGTTTCGCGTTTTCAAACTTCGATTAACTCTGATACCCCCACTATTCAGTAAACAACAATTGAGGTTTATCTGCACTTTAATCTCGCTAGGGGCTCTCTTCATGCCATGAAAGGGATTGCTAGTGTACGTCATAAACCATGATGATCTAGCTTTGAATTACGCAAAAAGATCTTTTGTTCTTACCAGCTCCTGAGTATCCGATTTCTGCCCTTCTTCCACACTACAACACGAAAGAAATAGCATTAAGACTACTTTGGGAATACAATTTTGACGCTTTGGTCTACCTTAAACAAGCGACGGTGGAGGCGCTTTGGATGGCGGAACCTGTGATGCTCACAAACACTCTTCAAACTGTAACGATGTTGATATCGTTAATACAAGTTCCACAAGTGCTCTGTTTCCATCAAGATCTCACTATGATTACTTTTATCTCAGCTTTGCCGCTGAGCTTTAAGCGCCAAGGTCCCTTCGTTCTTCACAACTTTTTCATTGAAATCAGTCATTGCTGAAAAAAAAAAATTTCAGTAACTCGTGGTCTCATTGCATATAACAAGAGACAAAACTCCTTCAAAAGGTACTTGGTATTTTTGGCTGTCCTTGACATTCTACAAGTACTTTCAACTGCTTTAAGCTAGCTATCAAAAAAAAAATGTTCATCAAGAACGACCATGTGGGTGACAGAACACGTCTAGAAGATTGGAGAATCAAAGGTTACGATCCATTAACTCCACCAGATCTACTGCAGCACGAGCTTCCGATTTCTGCCAAAGGACACAAGACTATTGTGGATGCACGGGAGCAGGTTTGTGATATTTTAAACGGCAAAGACGACCGTCTGGTCATCGTGATCGGGCCTTGTTCGATCCATGACCCTAAGGCCGCTTACGAGTACTGTGACCGTTTGGCTGCGGAGTCCAAGAAGCATGCCAAGGACCTTCTCATTATCATGAGAGCATACCTAGAGAAGCCTAGAACTACGGTCGGCTGGAAAGGTCTCATCAACGATCCTGATATCGACAACTCTTTCCAGATTAACAAGGGTCTCAGAATCTCCAGAGAATTGTTCACAAACTTGGTAGAAAAAATGCCTATCGCTGGTGAAATGCTCGACACAATCTCGCCTCAGTTTTTGAGTGACTGTTTCTCTCTGGGTGCCATTGGTGCCAGAACCACTGAATCCCAGTTACACCGTGAATTGGCTTCGGGCCTTTCCTTCCCAATAGGTTTCAAAAACGGTACTGACGGTGGTTTGCAAGTCTCCGTTGATGCTATGAGAGCTGCCGCTCACTCCCACTACTTTTTGTCTGTCACCAAGCCAGGTGTGACTGCCATTGTTGGTACTGAAGGTAACAGCGATACTTTTGTTATTCTTAGAGGCGGCAAAACGGGTACCAACTACGATGCTGAAAACGTCAAAAAGACTCAAGAAGAACTAGTCAAGGCCAAGATCGCAGAGGAAAATGGCAAGACCAGAAGAATTATGATTGACTGCTCTCACGGCAACAGCAGCAAAGACTACAGAAACCAACCCAAGGTTGCTCAGTCAATTTATGAACAGCTTACAGACGGTCAAAACGCTATTTGTGGTGTAATGATCGAATCCAACTTAGTTGAAGGTAGACAAGACGTACCTGCAGAAGGTGGTCGTGAGGGTCTGAAGTACGGTTGCTCTATCACCGATGCTTGTATTGGCTGGGAAACAACCGAGGAAGTTCTTGCACTCTTGGCCAAGGGTGTTCAGAACAGAAGAAAGACTTTGAGCGCTTAAAAGAGCAAAACGCCTATGGCGGTTACACTTTAACTTTCTGTCACTGATTTATTATTTCAAAAAAGGCCTACATATATATTGCATTTAGATGGTTGCGGCTTGTGCGTGGCCTGTAGTAGATAGCAATACCGTTTTTTTTTATCCATATTCTAACTCCCCTCAACGAAGAAATACAGACTCGGTAGCAACATAGCACGTTGGAAATGGAACTTATTCATCTACGTCTTCGGAGCTTTGCGTTCAAGCTGTGACAGCTTTTTCTTAAGTTCCTGGTTTTCCTTCTTCAAAAGCTCGATCTCAATGTGGTTTTCCTTTGACCTCCCGTATCCTAACATCTTGGCCATATCTTGGTTCTCTTTAGTCAATGTTTCCAACCTAACCACCATCTTGTGTGCCAACGCTTCTTCATCGTAACGCCCAAGTTTCGTGACCGTATTCGATGGGTTCAAGGCCACAGCAGTAACAATGCTTTCAAGTCTTTTTTTCGTTTCATCCAGCTCTTTATCCTTTGTAGCAAGGGTGGATGAGAGTTTTTGGAAGATAGCTTCGAGGCTTGCTGGAACTTCGACACTCGCGTTAATTGCAGGCCCTGAAAGTGCTCTGAGGTCATGTTCTTGCCTTAAGCGAAGTCCATCGTTGAATATAAGTTTCAGACTTTGGATCTCGACTTCGAGTGATTCAATCTGAGTCTCTTTCAACTGTAACTCTAGCTGCATTGATTCCGCGTTTTCCTGTTGCTCGCTAGAACCATATGTGGTGTTAAAATCCGAAATCTTAGTATTGACACTGTTGTCCATGATACTGTTAGCAGTTATAGTCCCAGTTGTATCCTCACGTCCATTATTCGAATCTTTTTGCTCATAATTCCAGCAGAAGTTGCCTCTACCGGAATCACCCCCACCACGGTCATTGCTCTCTCTGGAAGATGCTTGTGGCAGAGCATTCATGGATCTAGAAGTCAAGGGGAAAGAGGGTTGTGAGAAAATCCCACCATTGAAGGGTGCTATAGAATCCGTGTTCGGCTTGTTGCCGCCAATTGTGTGCTTATCCATCTCAGGATGGGAGTAGAAAGCATTTGGAGCGAAAGCCAAGTTAGAAAATGAGGACTCCAGCCCTCTAGAGTCTTCAAAATTTGGCATTGTTTTCCAATCTGTGGAGCTCATCTAAATTGAAGATGGTCAGAAGGAGTTCAGCTTATAAGTTAAAGATCACATTTCACATACGTATCCACCAAAGCGGCCTGCGTGCGATGATTGCTGATTTTCCATTGAGAAGATTTAAAGCTAGATGATTGATACCACGACAAAGCCAGAATACAGAGGAGTAGTCTATACTTCTCCGAATTTATATCAGCGTCAAGACCGTTTCAGACTAAAGTAATTCGTCGATAAAGACATGATGTATCACTTCATGTTAGATTCACAGCTGGTAGCTTTAGCACCGACTGAACAGATATATGTAGCCGTTCTTCTTTATCTCTGTGATATTGGAAGGATCGTCGGCCACTACCATCTTTTCATCATTGTAGAGAACCCATTTTGTCTCGTTTTCCACATCCTTTTTGATGAATGCAACGTAATGACCGGAATGAACTGATGAGCCCTTGTGACATATGACAGCACTCAGTCTGAAGTTCGCCTTTGTCTCGTCGGAAATACCGTAGCTATTGGAATCGAGACCGTCTTGGGTTTCCAGGAGCGTATCATCGGTGTTGTCAGCGTTATTGAAGACCCACTCCACGCTAGCACTTACGTTTCCCTTGTGCAGAACAAGCGCTTTGTGACAAAGGTCTGGGTTGAGGCCCATGGAGACCATACTTTCCAAAGCTTGTGGATTGACTTCTGAGGGCTTCGAAGGGGCATTTGGAGCTACGAAGAGCTCGTTAATATCGTCGTCTTCCACATGCTGAAATAGCCAGTTCATTGCGCTGTCGGTATCCGAGTTACCGGTGTGGTAAAGAGCACGGATGGATGCATTCTCTGTAAAACCCATTTCCATGAGCTGGCTCACACAGTGTGGCTTGGCTTTGAAGCCTGGAGACTCATCTTCTGGTAGAAGGTGCTCAGATTCGCTATTGAAGCCATTGGACTTCAGATGTCCAAGCTGTAACAGGCTAGTGTCGGCCGCGTCGATTCCAGGCATCGTAACTTCTTGCGAAGTTTTAGTTGGAACCCAGTTTACAAGTTTTATCCTGCTGCAGCTCACAACCAAAGTCTCCGGGTACGTCTGAAAACCACTCGATTTCACAGCTTCAGTGACCCTGTTGCACTTAGGGCAGCTAAATTCTACCGTTTCTCCTTGCAGATAGCGCTCGAGGTTGGTTATTAGCATTTGAGGGTCATCGGACTCTGGAAGCGGGACTTGTAGATAATCAGACACCTGTGTCACGTACTTAACTCCGTGACAACTCGTGCATTCAATCCGATCTTGAAGTGAAAACTTCATCAGGTCATTTGGATGAAACTCAGATCTATTGAACAGTTTTTTGTCCAGCAAATCAATCAAGTAGGAAAAGAACTCGAGCGCATCTTGTTGTCTGCCACTGCTGAACTCTTCGTGGGTACCACCTACACAATCTTTGAAAGTTGAGGGTTTAACACCATTTGGATACATCTCTGGATTGGTCCTAAGTGCATTTCTCAGCTTGATAAGTTGGCATTTCAAATTGCTAGACACATAAACCACATCCGTGGGGAAGTCTCCAAGTTCGTCAAGAGACCAAGAGGAAACGCCTCCATTGAAAAGAACTTGAAGTACTGCATTCATGTAACATGAATTGCCCAAGTTCAAAAGCCCACATCCATACCGTTTACTACTCCTTAGGTGATGTAATTCGTGACCCTGCGAGTCAACCATCTGGAAGTCCCAACTAGCGTTCTGTTCTACCTGCAGTTCAACCAAAGATTTCTCCTGAGCTACTTTATCCCTGATATTGATGCCCCAGTGTTCAAGTACGTTATGCCATTTGTCAAGATCTTGGAATTGAACTTCGTCGTCACAGAAATAACAGTAGATATCCGCTGATGTATTGCTGAGTGATCCCAACTTTACCGCGAGTGGGTGTTCGGGGTTCTCCTCAAAGTGAGTTAGAGCGTGAGAATGGCCTTCTATACCAACTTGCTGTCTGCCACATCCGACATTACCACAATGGAGACACAACCACAGGTTGCTACCAAGCTTGCATTCGACGCAAACGTCTGATAAACATTCAGATTTATTTACTGGAGTCTCAAATGAGGTAACGTGAGAACATGGCTTTATTTCAAGCTGCCATGACTCAGTAGCCCGCTGAAATGTGTTAGAACGCGCATTAAGGATCTGTGCAACCTTGTTCTGAACATCAGCCTCGAAATCTTGGCTCTTATAGTCTGCAATAATGTCGTTTCCTTTCATCAGCCACCATAAAGAATCGTAAATGTCGTCTTCAGATCTCTCCATTACTTCTAGTTTGAGCTTCTTCTCAATGGGCTGGCTTTGTTCGGCTTTCTTGCATTTACTCACTTTCAGTAGGAAGTCGTGAGATCTAGCAAACTCTTTCTTCGTTACACATTGGTGCAGTGGGACATGCGATTTGCAAAAGCTCTGGAAGCAATCTAAGCAGATGTGAAGGGCGTGCGAAGTCGTTTGGCTTTCATTATGCAAGGTTTCAAAGCAATAGCCACAGTCATCTTTGTAAATGACAGAGGGAATTTGAAGCTGCGTAAAGTCTTCAAGAGAAGTCATTGGATGTAGTGGCAATGAACTCGATCTTTACCAGCGCGTTTTTAATTGAGTAAGTTGTCCATTAGAAATCATGCTCTCTCAAGGGTCTTGGGCACATTGAAAAGGCTAACATGAAACACGTGATTACGACTATAGCGGGCTAAAGTATATGGCCCATACGATATTTATTTACATGGTGTAAGCTCACGCGGGCTGACATGCCTACAATGCTCAGTCTTTCCAGCGTAGCTCACCGGCGTCTCCAACAGAACATTTTCTTGAGCAGATTTGGTCACAAAGGTAACGAATTCCTGTCTTGCCCTTCGAGGAAGGATTGTACTGCGAAAAGTACTTTAGAACCTCAGCATGATTGGCAGCAAGTGACCTTCCGGAGTTGTCATTGCCTGTAATATAGTCCTTCAAATTCTGCTCGGTGGGCAGCATGAACTGAGAGTGGTAAGGATACTTTTTCCATGTCAGCGAATCTGGGAATTTCTGCAAAGATACAGAGGTGGCAGCGCGGGGGGACACAAGACGCGAGAGTTCTTCCACAGTCAATGCGGTTTTTGTCCACTGGAATGGAGCTTTGCTTTTGTCGACAAGCTTGTGCTTAGTGGCTTGAGAAAACTCGGATACGGTGTCTTCGCACATGTTAGAAGCAGTCACAAGATCCTGCTTCAGAGCGGACTCGATATCAGATTGACTATTTCTGTGAAACTGCTCAATAGCAACTTGTAGAGAAACGGGGCTTTTGGAGGCCAACTTTTGAAGTGTGACACGGGAGAACTCCTTCTCCTCGGGCGATGCAGAAGAGGAGTTTACAATCTTTTCAAGAGCAGCCCTTATACCCTTCAAACCATTCTCTGGACCGAAGCAAGTCTCGATGACGTTAAGTTGGGCGTTAGAGTACTTGAAGTTATAATCCTCGGGGATCGCCACTGAAAACTCCTCCAGCGCGTCTCCAGTGATTTTCCACATTTCTTCAGAATTTGTAACAGGTAGTTCGCCTAGTCTGGCTTGTAGGTCCTCTAGATTATGACTTGGCACATAATGCGAAGCTAGGCCAGCCATATAGACGTCAACGCCGCTCAAAAGGTCTCCTGTCAAACATAAATACAAGGCCAATTGACCTTTAACACCACCAACAGTGGTTATCTTAGGCAAAGAAAACGTGGTGCCCACGTCTGGGAAAAATCCAATGTCCATTTCTGGCATACACCAACGGGTATTTTCTGTGGCAATACGGAACGGTACGTGCGTGGCAAGACCCACACCTCCTCCCATGGTAATTCCATCCATAAGCACAACCACGGGTTTGTTGTAAGTCGCCAGAAGCAAGTTGAGCGAGTACTCGCTCTGGAAAAACTCGAGAGAACTGTCCAGCTTGCCGGCAAGGTTCTGCAGTGCGACATTTGCCACGTCACCGCCGGCGCAAAGCGACCTGGGAGCGTTGGAAGATTTGATAATGACAATATTGTTCACATCACTCTTTGCGTATTCCTGCAAAGTTGGAATGATCCGCTGGCACATTTGGGTTGAAAGGGCATTTAATTTCTCAGGTCTCGCCAGTGTCACAACACGCGAGACGCCCTTAGAGCCAAACTTTACGTGTTCTGACATCAAACGTCTAACTTGGTGGCACCTTATCGATGATCTTAGCATGCTGGCGCGCTCTTGTATCTGGAATCACATAACAATAATTCAGTGGAGCTGTGATTGATGTCCATCAATTTTTAGGTAACAGGACGAAGAGTGAACAAACCACTTCGTCGTAAGCGATCTAGAATTTAGAGGACTATAAAACACAACTTAGCACTACTTGGAGCTATTATATTTCACCTATCAAATATTGGCTAGTTTAGGATTGGGTGGGCTTGCTTGCTACGGTTTCTGTTTTGCCTTTGTAGTTCTTTTTTTTTTTTTGACAATTTTGAAGGCAGTAGTAGTCTTGCCCAACTTGACAATGTTAGATGGGTTTGAGAATATTTGGCACTTGCTTTGCTCGTAGGAGTCCTTGCTGTAGACAGTTGTCCGTACTGCGCAAGTTAAGGTAATTGTTACAATGTAATTTTGTCAGGATACCGTGAAGAAAGTGGCGACAGAGACATGGAACACGATGACAGAGCGAAACTAAAGCTTAACGGTTATCAAGTGGGAGTTATTTTGAAGTATGTGGCAGTCTGTTCCAGCGGTGGTTGTGTTATTTACAGCCGCAAAGCCTGTGTATCATAACAAGAGTATATATAATCAGGATCATGATATTCAAAATCAAGAGATGATTCACCAGGGAGGCAGTCGGGAAACTAACAGGGTTGGGACAAGTACTCCAGAAGATAGCAATGGCTTCTACGTTGCTTCGTTTTACCGTGCACTGTGCAGAAATCACGATTCCCAAGTCTCTATTTTGTGAAGGTCAGCTAATATCTTTAGAAACCGATTCTTTATCTAGTGTCGGGCAATAATAGTCGGTCCGTCTTGAGCGTATCCGCTCCATAGATGCAATGGTCACTCCGGAGAGTTCAAGTACCCTGCAAGAATAAAGCATGGAACTTTTAAGTCTAAAATGTTAGTTGTGCCATCTTTTCCTGATAAGTGACTGGATTATTATTTCAAAAAGGCATCTGACATCGATTCGTCAACTTACTACAATCCACAACAGGCTGAGCAGTTGACTTGAGTAATACACAAAACAGTCAATGAGTCTTGGTTAATGTCAGCTAAAAACCAAATATTCTCACCTGCCTCCTCTTTCTTTGACTGAAATCTTCTCGATATCATGCCATCCCAAACAAGATGTAAAAGTATCCTTTACTAACTTCACACCAACGATATTTTCAACATGAAAAGAATCCTCTACTGATCCAACATTAAAGCTTCATTTGCCGTTCAACAAACGAAAACTGCCTAAATACCAAATTCTCATAATCTAACATGTCTTGAAAACTCCTCAGTGTGTCGAACATCTTGATCCCGTCGGCAACCCATAGTAGTGCAAAACCACTAATCTCTTACAGCTCAACATTTGATGGTAAGAACCAAGCACACAACATGTCAGTAAATTCATAATTTTGACAGGCTACAACAAAACCGTCCTGACCCTTGGCGTATCGCATCGAATTCAAAGAAAGCCCGATACCATAAAGAACCGCCTCCCACCAGTTCTCCGAACTACTTACTCTTTAGACAATGCCACCCTTAATAGCATTGTCTTCTCGTCTGTGCCCAGTTACTAGTTAGTGATTATATAATGACGCCAACGGGTGAAGATCCAGGATTCGTATATAGATATACGTAACTTAACCTCATTGATTGTTGAATCTCTCTCCAGCAAGCCTTCCAATTAAAAGATCTAACGGTCTTTAATAGGTTGAAAGCGGCATTGAAGAGGTCAATTCCGGGACTCTATAGGAGGGAGAGGCAAGTTGCCAACATATATGGCTGCAACAGATCTAAGATCGCTTGTCTTGAATTCTGCAATTGCAAGATCTGAATAAAAAAACATAAACGAAGCTATCAAAGTATAGATTCTCATCCAAGAAGGGTCGCGTAGTGATATGAGCTTCAAAACCAAAAAATACTCGCCTCTAGATGGGATTAGAAATAAGGTTGATGGAACAAGAGAGCTTAACGAGCGCTTTTCTGAGCTAGCGACCATTAGAGGACGCAATGGCAGTGTTGCGTCATTTGACTCTGTTCAAACCACAGGGCGGCTTCTGGACAAGCTGGATCTAAGTGCCGAGGACGAAATGCTTTTGCAGCAGGCTTTGAAAGAGCAGGAGCTCTCAAGGAAAGAATCTGAGATCTTTCAACAGAAGCGTGTCGTGTGCATGCCTGCTTCCGGCTTTCCCTCGCTGCGTAAAACAAGCGCATCTAGCAGTCACTCCAACATCTCAGACTTTCATCCTCTCATGAATATCATAAATGAGCTGCCAGAAAAAGACAAAATAAAGTTTGCCAAGAGAAGCGAAGTAGAATTGCATCGACCCAAATGTCGGTATTCGTATTTGGTGGAGGAGGAAAGTGACAATAACGAGGAATTCGATATGGACCGCAATCTTTGCTCCGATGGGTACGCCGTTGATATAGAGAAATTTCGGTTGAAAAATAGCAGCAGCGAGTCGAGGTTAGGCTATTCGTCCGAGGGAGCTGAAGAACAGATGCCTACAATAGCAAGTCTCCACAGGCCTGGGCTCAAGACCAAATCCTTAAGCACCACTCAAACTCCCATTGGTAGCTTTTCATCCTCCGAGACTAGATGCCTCATCAAGCCAAACACTCAATCTTCGATAGAGAGTGACGCTTCTAAAGGCAACGCCAAAGAAAGCCCTCCAGTATGGAAATTTTCCACTCCAACAAAGTCCACATCCAATATTAGTATTACCAAAGAGCCTCAATCTCCGGCACTATCATTTGAAGGGACACACATCAAAAGTCATAAGAAGAAACCATCATTTTCCTTGAAAAATCTCTTCAAATCTCCTCGCATTGATGGCGAAACCTCGCCAGGTAAGACCAAAACACCGAGCAACGAGCCCTCGCCCTCGGCCATGAAGTTAAAGTTCCCGCCACTAAACTTGCACGACGTGAACTCTCAAAACTACCAAAAGAACGCTCCAGTTTCTGCATCCTCAGATAATCCTCAGACTCTGTCGCGCTCTCGAGGATTTTTCCCTCACCACAGTCGCGCGTCCTCGGACACAAAGGTCCACTACGCTCTCGGCCAGCATATTCGCGGAACCAAGAAAATGGCTCGTCCAAATGATCTACATTCAAAACCGCTTCCAGATCCACAACAAATAGGAGCCAAACCACAGAAATTAGGACCCATTTCGGATGACAGACAGATAGCATTAAAGCAACAGAAACCAACCGCCCCAAACGATGACAAGAAGATGAGCCCCGATGCTAGGATAAGAGCTGCCATTGACCTCAGAAGCCGCGGTCTTCTGCGCGAGTCAGCAGAACATTTGAAGGCCCTATGCGACGCAGGCAACCCAACAGGGTATCTACTGTACGGCTTGGCTCTCAGATACGGGTCCGGTGTCGAGAAAAATTACGCCGAATCCTTCAAATTCTTGAAATTGGCCGCTAACATCCAGCATGAACAACTTCAGCTCTTTGACATAGACCTGGATCCCTTCGAGCTGAATGACGTTCCCCATATGCCTCCCGAACCGCTCGCGCCCGCTTTGCACGAATGCGCCATATCGTACCTCAAAGGGTACGGCGTGGAAGCCGTAGACGAGGTCAAGGGACTAAAATATCTAGAGATGGCCGCGTCCAAAGGTCACGTCGATTCCATGTGTTTAAGTGGCACTATATGGTCCAAGAGTTCGAAAATTCGGCGAAAAGATAAGGCAAGAGCTGCCGCCTGGTTTAGACTAGCTGACAGGAGAGGCGCAGATTTGATAGGGGCCGATTGGATATACAAGGACAAGTACCAACGGCCCCATACGAAAAGTTTCTAATAGTTGATGTTTGCATTTGGTTTACGAGTCAAGTTATCAGAGGTAAGTAGAGTTGTTTACCCGGCTTTATTTATGGATAATTGGAAAGGCATAAATTCATTACACACGCGACACGGAGAATTGAAATATATGTCGCATAGGGTGCTAAATACAAGCTAAGTGAAGGTTTGGTAATAGGCTCGAAGTACTCAAGCTTCAGTAGCTCGGTTAGTGATACTAGATTCTAACCCTGTTACCTTTAAGAGGCATATTCTTACAAGGATGAAGGTATGAACTGACAGGTGGTGGAGCAAGCTCACGTTTAGCAGGTGTTATCAGAAGTTTTGCCCTTTTACTAACAGCGGTATCAAGTTTATTGATGAGCTGGACATCGAGCTAGTCAATCAGACGCTAAATTTTGAGACCAGTGACTGCAAGGTAAATGGTGGATGCGACATATTCACCACGAAACCCGTTGCGTCGGACAAGAAGCTGTACAAGACTATCGACCGACACCTGGACTCGTTACTGGTCGAGAACGAGGGCTTTAACAATGCGGTACAACAACAAATGGAGTTAGACAGCGCCGAAGCGCTTTCTTCTTCTCCCAAAGACCACAGGAGCGACGCCCACCATTTGTACAGCACGCGCGGCGAGTCAGGCTCCCCCACGTCTTTTTGGGAACAAAAAAGGCGAATATCCGTGAGTGAGAGCCCAACGGCTGTTAATGGAACCAGCGGATTTCTCAAGACCCACAAGCTGAATGACCAGAACCTGAAGGACCTAGTAACCGAGGCAGAGTATCTGAGCTCATCCTCCACAGAATCAAGCTCGCGCCCGGGCGCAGGCTTGAGAAGAACGAGTAGCGTAGGGAGCATGAGCCATGGCGCTGGGATACAAAGGCGTAGGTCTTCTGCTCACAATAGAGAAAGCGTGAACATTGGTCCGTTCGGTCCTATCAACGAAACCGCAAGTAGAAGGACGTTTGCCTATCTAATTGCAATTTTGAACGCTTCTTATCCGGACCACGACTTTGCATCTTTGGAGCCAACGGATTTCGTGAAAAGCTCGATGAAGTCTTTGATTTCTAAATTTGAGAACACTTTGATGTCCTTTGGGAAGCAGCCACAGGAATGGATATGGGAAACCATCAATGCACACATGGATGTCTCTGATTGTGCCATCTATCAATACAAGCCATCGAAATCATTCCTGGATGACGAGCCTGGCCATCTTTGGAGTCTCATGTGGTTTCTATTCAACAAGAAGAGGAAACGAGTCGCGTTCCTGTATTTGAATGTGTTTCGACTGAAAATGGGATCTTCAGAGAACTCGTCACGAGTCGCGCTTGGTGAGGAAGATGACGATGAGAGCGAGAAAAGAGAAACAGGAAGTCATAGACGGAAGCTTACAATTGACCATGAGACAAATGCGTTCGAGGGTGAGTACGATTTGACATGTATGTCTAATGATGAGAACGCCATTGAAGATGATGACGAGCCAATAAACGAAATACCTTGATTGGTATTCCTAGTGGTAGCAGGCGCTACGTATTGAATATATTTGGCAACCAGCGGCTGTAAATTCCGCGCAATCTTCCACTGATTTCTGTGGAATAGATCCTTTGTATTATGAATGTATTAATATCAGAATTATTTTCGCGATGACTCACGGTACGCACTCAACACCCTTTGAGGTGATCATATATTCAATTTCACCTTGAGAAGAATGATTAGAGAACACAACCTTAAGTGTCCTTCGCGGTTGCCAGAAATCACTGGTATCCATCACCTTGTTCAGGTCGAAAGAACCCTTTTTAATTAATGGCGATGCCTTGTAGCTCTTTTTCAATAGAATTCGAGTGGCAATATGGTTCGCCCATGTGAGGCCCAGAGTAGGATATTTACTATCAACCTTACGTTTTCGTCTTAACAGCGGGGCACGGAACTTGGGCTCCGCATTTCGTGGAAAATTTCGCTTCCCAGTTTCCTGCGTCGCTGTGGTGCGTGAGCAGGGATCCGGAGTCTTTTCGTCAGGCTTTTCATTCTTAACGTCATCTCTTTTAGTACCCAGGTCTCCTCTGGCTAGCGCCGCATTAGCCACTATATTGTAGTCTTCATCCTCCGAGAGAACGAAATCATTTGCGCCTTCCGAACGCGGTCGCGATTCGTCTTGATTCCCAATCTTTAGACCATTATTAAGCTGATAGTAAAGTATACTGGACTCTTTCCAGCCCACAGTCCAGCCAAGTTGATAATTATAATTGGTGGTAATTCTCTCGGGGGATTCAGTAGCGGGCTTAGCCTCATGCACAGGTTTATCGCCAACTTGATTTGCCACCACCACCGCGAGAGAATACTTGACTGCGAAATTGAGCAGGTTCTGAGCCATTTTGTCAACGTAATGCCTATTGTCCTGAGAGTCCTTGAATGATTTCCTTTCGAGCTCAACTCTTACATGATGCGATATGGAGTCCACCACTATCAGCTTTATATCTCGATTTCTCTCAATTAGTATGGGCAACTGCACGTTCAGTATATGTTCTTGGTTAACTAAGTCGTTACAGTTCACTGTGAAGATATTATCCTGTGAAACTCTTTCGTATCCAGGCTGTTGCGCTTTCAATCGAATCATCTCGTCGAGCCGCCTTGTCGGCAGATCACCTTCTGTTGTGATGTAAACACATTTACCGTCTAGGCCACCTGCTTCTTTCGACAGTTGAATACATAATGCCAGTTGCATCAAGAGTTGTGATTTACCAGTTGAACTGCTCCCAAAGATTTCCGTGATACCGTGCGTTCGGAGTCCTCCTTCAAGAAGTTCATCGATACCCTCATCGCCTGTAGTGAAAGTGAATGGCTCATCTTCGAGACTTACAGCCTGTGGCCCACTTACCTCAAAAATGTGTTGCCGATATTCTGCCATTAAGGCTTGTTGGAAGTTGGCAATATCGGTTATTGACCGAGGTAGCATTTTAGTTAACTCAGCGGGCTTCAAAGTGAGAAACTCAACTACCGTGATACCATGTTGCTTCACGCTTTCCAGCATCGAAGCATACTCAGGAAGACATATCAACTTACTATCAGGCAGCTGATCATAGAGGTCCATGAATTGTTGGCTTCTGGGTTTAATCTTTCAGCCTGCGTTCTTGAAAGATGTGGTTTATAAACTTTTTGGACGTCTAGTCTATGTTGCGATAAATACTGACAAAACGAGTAAGCTTCATCTAACATAATGTATTTACAGCTACATAATCGTCAGTCAAGAGTTATTTAGTCTTGAGGTCATTCACTTAAATTATAGTCTTCCGGGAAGGCCGCCGATAACAACCGACTTAATTACAGTGTAGTCTTCAATGCCATGCAGGGAACCTTCTCTTCCAAAACCTGACTCTTTAACGCCTCCAAAAGGTACAGCACACTCGCTAAACACACCGGTGTTACAAGAGACCATACCGGTTTCGAGAGCTTCAGAAACGGTGTAAATGGTGTCGATGTTCTTGGAGAAAACGTAGGCTGCAAGTCCTACCTCAGTATCGTTGGCCCAACGGACCACCTCCTCAGTGGTTTCAAAGGGAATGATGGCACAGAGAGGCCCAAATGTTTCTTGGGAAGCAACGATAGCATCCTGAGGGACCTGCGATACAACCGTTGGTGCGTAAAACGAAGGGCCAAGATCGGGCAAACGACCACCTTCAACGACCACCTTGGCGCCCTTTTCGATAGCGTCCTTGGTATGGGCCTCGACCTTTTCGATTGCCTTGGGGTTGATCAAGCAACCATGCGTTACTCCTTCCTTGAAAGCATGGCCTATGACAAATTGATTAACCTTCTCGGCAAACCTGGTCTCAAACTCGTCCAGGATTGACTTTTGTACGTAAAGTCTATTGGCACAAACACAGGTTTGGCCCAAACCTCTGAATTTGCACGCAATAGCTTGCTCCACGGCTTTATCGAGATCCGCGTCCTCGAAAACAATGAAAGGAGCATTCCCACCTAGCTCAAACGAAAGCTTTTTCATTGTCGAGGCAGACTGCTTCATAAGGATCTTGCCCACATTGGTTGACCCAGTAAAAGACACTTTTTTCACTTTTGGAGACTCACACAGCTTCAGACCAAACTCAGGGGTCTTAGTGTGTGATAGGACAACGTTGAAAACGCCTGCTGGAACGCCAGCTTTCTCAGCCAGATGTGCTAGCGCCAGAGCTGATAGCGGGGTCTGAGAATCCGGTTTTATAACCACAGTGCAGCCCGCAGCCAGCGCGGCGCCCACTTTCCTGGTGATCATAGCGCTGGGGAAATTCCAGGGACATATAATGCCACAAACACCCACCGGTTGTCTCTCGGTGAAAACCCGGTTTGTGCTGATCGCAGAGTTTATGGTGGTCCCGTTGATTCTGGGAGCCTCTTCGGCGTACCACTCGTAAAACGACGCCGCATACTTGATCTCGCCAATTCCCTCCGCAAGCGGCTTCCCGTTCTCCCAACTCAAAATCTTACCAAGGTCCTCCACGTTCTCAAGCATCAGCGAATGCATCTTCCTCAACAACGTGGCTCTTTCTCTTCCAGTGGTCTTCTTAAAGGACTGGAATGCTTCATATGCCGCATCAATTGCCTCGTCCACTATTCCTACATCTTGGTCAGGCAGTTTGGCAATAACTTCTCCGTTAGCAGGGTCTGTGACTTCAAATTCTGCGCCACTGTCCTTAATCCACTTTCCATTTACGAAAGCTGCATCTTTCAACAGCTCTTTTTTAGCGAAATTTGGCTTATAGGATTCTCCCATTATATATTAGATGTTTTTTCTGAATTACCTTTAGCGTTTGATCCTAAAACTATAGTTGGTTAGTGATCCCAATAGACTCCTCTACCCTTCATCGCCATCTTCTTCTTATTTCATTTCCATTTTATATCAATTTCGCTTAATCGCAACTGATTAAACCTCCAACTCTTCCCGCGCGGGAATCTTGACAATTTAATCAGCAACACAACATCCACACCTGTGTTCGTATTGAGAGATCATGATTAGGAGTGCTTAGTAGGAGTAGCCACGGGAGGAGGACCCGCAGGTCTTTCGTAGGCCGGTTCGGTTGGTGGCGGTACCGTGGGTCTTTGGTATTCAATAGAGGAGGAGGAGTTGGTGGTGGGGAGAGAATTCCTGCCTTCACGAGTTACTGCGGGCTCTGGTCTGGGAACTTCGCTGGACTCGGGGTTGGTGGGGTGGAATTTGCCCTCCTGGTCGAAGAAGCCGGCATCGTTGGCATTTGCGTTTGCAGTGTAGATAGGAACCGGGTTTTGGTCAACTGGCTGATTATATTGATTTTGCGAATTACCGTACGAAGGGGGCGGCGCAAGCCATGCGGTACCTCTGATAGGGTCTCTGCCGTTTTTACGTCTCCTGACGTTGAGCAGGAACACGTAGAGTATCAAAACAACAATGAAAATGATGAAAAGGAGCCACCTGCCCCATACCCAGCCGTTATAGGTGGAGTCGGTATCGCCGTAGTAAATCGCTGAGAGTTGTTAGTAAAATGGTGAATACGACGCAGAAAAGAGCTCGTAACGTTGCAGATGGCTTCACATACCTTTTTTAACAAGAATAGACGGCATTGGACTGCTGGTTTTTTGTTTGTTGGTCTTGTTCTTTGGTATTCAGAAGTTGCTGAAGGAGTAAGTCATCGCTAAGTTTCATTTTTTCCGTTCTTAAATAAGGACCCTTGAAGGAAGATGAGCCTCCACGAACGGCCACAGGAATTGGCAAAGCGACGAAGCCTCTTTGAGAGTTCTTGATATCGATGAAGCAAAAAATGATGTAGGGACTGGAAAGTGGGCGTTTTTCCGTTCGATGTGTAATGATTTAGCCAAGAGATCTTGGACTTCGAGATGTCCGA
This sequence comes from Lachancea waltii, assembly GCA_030580015.1. Lineage (NCBI taxonomy): Eukaryota > Fungi > Ascomycota > Saccharomycetes > Saccharomycetales > Saccharomycetaceae > Lachancea > Lachancea waltii. Next base: position 67,757 of record JAKTSC010000007.1, on the reverse strand, counting down.
TAATTGAACGAGGCTTAGTATAGCACGGGGTCTGAAGGAAGAAAGGAAGAAACACCATTAGAGGTTATAGTTTTTGTAGGCGCAAATTGTAGATCAGCCGTGGGCTTTTGGCCATAGATCCGCAGTCATCTCTCTCTCTCTCTCTCTCTCTCCTAGAAATGATCTCTGTAGTTGTTGGCGACTCGGAAAGCGGGTTTTGAGCGATAAGATCTTGGCATAATAGCACCCACATATTCCCTGGTAATTTCACCGAATGGGGAACAATATGTATTGCCCTTTTTAATTTTGTTACCTGACGATGAATTCCTGGTCCATCATCATATCCTGGTCTTCGGTGGTTAGGGCCGCAGGCTGAGACTGGAGTAACAGCTTAGCTAGAGAATCCATCTGACACTCGTTTATAGCCACTCCCCGCTTCAAGGAAAACTGCTGTCGACACATAGGACACAATCCCTTAGCAGTGGCCGTTTCGAGCCACTGCTGGATGCAGTGGACGTGGAAGTTATGGTTACATTCTCCAATCACCAAGGGACAGTTGTCTCCAGGGAACCTGCAACCTGGACAGGTCCCATTGTAGCTTACTCTGCAAATACCGCATAAGTCCTCATCGCCAATTTCTTTATCAGCATTATCATCACCTGGAATGTCCCAGGACCACGAAAATACAGGGTAAACCTTTTTGAACTCAATCTTCATTCACAAGAGTCTCGCAAGTGGTTTTGAAATCCTCTGATCTTCCAATCCTTCTCGCCTTTAATGTTTCCACAAGAAGCGCGCGGCATGGGCCATATTACATCTTGATTCAAGTCATCACCTGTCACGTACGATCTTAAACACTGGAATAGCATAAATTGCATATATAGCTGCGAAGGGCTTATGTACACACTGTATTGCGCCCGCTATGCAATACTTTGATATCAATTGTTGGATGGCTTTTCTTTCTTGGAGACGCTTAACGTCTTACCGTCGCTCCAATCTTGCAAGGATTCTAGCAATTTTCCCTTATCCAGGAGAGCCTTGAAGTCGTCGTATCCTCCTCTTGAAACGCCGTGGATAACAACATTTGGAACAGTGGCTCGGTTGGTTACTTTGCCAATGTAGTCCTGTAGTTCTTTTCCATGATCATGCCGATCGAGCTCGACGACCAAGTAGTCTGGAGTAAATTCATACTCTTGCTTGAGCAGCTCCTTCATTTTTGCGCTGTAGGGACACATCGATTTGGAAAACACGATCATAGGTGAGTTACTTAGGATTTGTTGATATTCCATGGCAGGGTCGAAAGCCTTTCTGGTAGGTTCAGATTTACCAGAAGATCCCTCTTTGATGCCAACTTCTTCCTGTATGTTTCTGATCGCTTGGTCCACATCTTCGTCGATTTTTGTCGTCTCTTTGGCCTTCGCAACGACTCCGTCACCAATCAAAGTTTCAGGTTTCCTGTTTATAGCTTTCCCCACATCGCTTGAGGTTTGGGCATTTTGAACAATGAAATAAATCAAGAATATTAATACCGCAGTGAACGAGAACACCCTCAAGTTTCTTTTAGACGGCATGCCTTGCCAGTCTTCACTCGATATCTGCAGATCACAATACTGCTAATTCTTAGCTGCTTATAAGTAAATGTGTTGTAAATTATAATATAGTTTCGTATATAATGAAATATAGAACAGACTATAACGAGATTCGTGAGAAATGGAGATTAAGGCGCATGGATCGCATCCAGATGCGTCTGTTCCAAGTACTTCAATCTTTCACCGATGTAGGAACACATATCTTTCCAGTTCCTTTGGTCGCCGTTGAGTTTGTCATCCAAGTACTTGAATCTGGCTTGGGTGGTGCATAGGTATTCGTTGAAGATCTTGAAATTCTCGAGCTCTAGGTCGTAGCCGTTTAGCCTCTTCAAATTCCGGTATGATCTGATATGCTTTCCATCAACGATGAGGTCTTGGTCGTGCCAGAGTTGATATGGATCGAATTTGGGAAGGTTGGAATGAACAAACATGATGTCAGTTTCTCCAATGTTGTCATCGCTGAAAAACTTTTTGTAAACGGCGTCGGGGGAGTATGACGGATCATACTTGGCATACTGAGTGTCTTTACCGGCGAAGTGGCTACGAATTTCAACTTGAGCCCACATCTGGCGCCCATAATCTTGAACAAAATCGTGTTGAAGCATAGCAACCCCGCGGAACCCTTTATCATGTGGCTGATGATACCCGTCAACAGCGGTTACCGACTTCACCTGGTAGAACGGTAGGTCGTAGAAATTTGCTGCGGCAATGAATGTTTCTTTGTCACCTTCTCCGGAGGCCTTCTGAGAGAAAATCGGATAGTACCATGAAGGTCCGTTGACATTATAATATAATGATAGCAGAATGGTACCCAGGTGGTCAGACTTCCTTATCATTAGCTGTCCAGATTCTGTGGATACATCAGGAATGGTACCCTCTAGGTCGTGAAGAGGAACATTGCTTAAATCTGACATATCCTTAGTGTAGACTGCTGGTGGAGTAACATCGTCCATGCAGTTGCGTACTCTCTTTTTGTAATTGACCTCAATATCCGCGATATCGTAGTAGATGGGATTTGTTGTGCGTCTCCAGAAATCGGGCCACAAGACCATCCCCTTGCTTTTGTAAGGTTCTTCGTTGAATACATTATCAAGGTCCTTGATTGGGAAATTGTCTGCGTCAAGTAATAGTAGATTATCGAAGCTGGATGCGATAATTGCAATTGATTTAAATTGGTAACCCTTGAACTCGAAATTGTCAATTATTTCTTGTGGCAGAACATCTGAAATATAAATACACTTCGCGTTGTATTGAGGCAGGAGTTCATTGCAGAAAAAAGTCTCTCCTTCGTCAGCAGGCGGTATGAAAACCTCGACCGGTAGAGATGTGTGCAAGTTTCTCAATGTCTTGATTATGAGGAATGCGAGCATGGAAAACTTACCGCCACCTACCGTGACAATACCATCCCCCTTATATGCACCTTTGGGCAAGACCAGGGACTCTAAGCTCTCCACGTAGCCACGGTGCTTTTCTTTAAGCATCCGCTTCTCCTTGTCAGAGACGATGAGACACTGTCCCAAGTTTTTACTCGTGAGCTTGGACCAATTGTCGTAGTCGTCCGCTCTGGCCCCAATATCACCGCTGAGCTTGCACTGCGCCCCGTATTCACGCTTTGACACCCCTGTTGGCGAATGCTTCTTCAAACTGTTGAACACATCCGTGTAGAATTTCCTCATGGCTATTTTCCTTTTCTCGTTAGAAGATGTCGACACCTTAGCACCAGCTCCAATCCCATTGTTGTCTGCCGTGCCATCAGACGAGCTCCCAGCCACTTCCTGTGCATCTTTGCCGTATCCCGCATCTGCCATGAACGTGTCCACCAATTTGCCGTACTCTAGCGATGTGAGATCCTTGTCAAAATATTTGGTAGAGAACATAAACGCCAAGCAGCATAAAGCTGCTACAAGCGACAGCTTAAAGATCTTGCTGAACCGCTTGGTGAGGAAAACCATAGCCAATTACTTTGTATGTGGCCAGACTAACAGCTTAACAATGCCAAGTGCCCTAACAAACTTCGTCCTGGTGCTATTACAACTTTTCACAAACTGTATTAGAACAGCTGAGCTATTCAAAAAATAATTCGCGTTGCAATTTACGCCTCCGTTAAAAAACATCACGATACACGTTCAAATTATTTGCTTATAAAAACTAAATAAATATATGAATCTAAATAATCTACAAGTTACAAGAGCTCTTCAGGACCATTAGAATAGCTTTATGTATCTGGTGTTCATTGATGCTGTACCCCAATGAGCTCAGTAGGTCAGTGTCGGGTTTACATTCTTTAATTTCTTGCATGTATCGGCTGAATTGATCTTGGCAAGAGGCTCTGAGTTTTTGTAGTTGATTGCGCAGAGCAGCTTTGCATTGTGGACTCTTGATCCTCTTGAAGCTGTCGAGGGTTTTTAGCGTGGCCAATTGGCAATGGTAGTCGTGGCTCAGACGCCAGCCGCTGGTATGCACGGCTGGGATGGCATCGATCTGTTGGAGAAGACGATTGTCGTCGAGGCCAACAGGAGACTGTTCATACAACAGGCGAATGGTGTTGAAAGTCCAACTCTCGGATGAAGTCATAGTTTTGGTGTAGTCTCTTTGAGTGAGGAGACTATCGATCGTGGCGTCTCGCTCTCCCGTGCCGAAAAGCTCGAGCATCAATTCGCGGAGGCAGCCGGCTAGGATTGCAGCTTCGTCTGGGTTCATGTACTCCGTGACAATGGAACAGGTATCACGCATTAAGCCGAGAACTGAAAAGTCTCTGTTTTCGCTCAAGTGCAGCTCTGGAGCTACACCCTCACCTTGAGAGTTGGCATTGTACAAACGGAGAAGTGTCCAGGAGCTATGAAGATTGGCCAGTAGATCACCACGTTTGTCATTGAAAAGACGCGCATGTTGTAGACGTTCGCCTATTTTTGCCCACTTTGCTGAAGACCTGTTGAGTTTGTCGTACAGCTCCAGCATACCCAGTATTTTACTGTAACTTTTGCGTTCAAAAGAGATGCGAATGAATTGCGGAAGATTAGATGCAGACTCGTACACTTTTTGGTCCCTGGAAATTTGTTGTACTAGAGGGTGGTCTTTGATTGGGATTAATGACGAGAACCGAGAAAGCAGTAAATGATCCAGAGTATCGTGTTGAAGATTTTTAATCTTTAGCTCGGTGTAATGACTGTGAGCGATAGTTGGGCAGCCCAGGTAGTTATAAAGAACAATTAACCACACTCTTGTGTCGAAATTGAAAGGGTCCTCGTTCTGATAATTCTCGAGGATTAGGACACTTGTGATGACATTAGAAAGGCTTAGAACATTGTCGTTGATGAGACTTTCCACAATCTTGAGAATAAACACAGAGCACGAAGAATAGTCTGTCTTTGGCTTTTCTTTGAGAGTGGCTCTGTACTTTTTGAAGAGTTTTATAAAGTGCGCAACATTTGAAACCTGTGCCAGTTTGGTGCGATTGCATTCACTGAGTAAATCTTCGGGGTATCCCTTCATTACGCTGAGAATCATGTCGAGCGACACCTTTTCCTTGTATGAGCTCAGATCGGGAAAGCAACAAGGTTTATCATGGAAGCGATCGAGATAGAATGACAATGCCTCTTCAGAAATGGCTCCTTGATAAATTGCATCTAACTCCAGCCGCGCCAAAACGTGGTTTCTGGAGGTGCGAAATTCTAAGAGTTGTAAGACCTCCTCTTTGGAAACTCCAGTACGCTGTGCACTCTTGATCAACTTGGAGATAATCTCAAAATCATCAAGATATTTCAGGAGCTGTTTGCAGCACTTAAACATATTTTCGTCATCACCCAATATATCTAGATGTTTTATCAAGAAGTTTTTGAGATATAGATCCACGGAAAACTCCTTGCCGCCTTTGAGGAAAGAGGGGAGTACTTGATCGACGATTTCGCGCGATTTATCTTCAAATAGCTCGCAAACGTGGCAGAATATAATCGTTTCTTGGTCGGATTGGAATGGTGCAAGCGACGCTACAGTTTTGAAACTCAACATAGCGTTCAGCTGTTTTTGTTTTTCATTTAGTGACTCTCCTTGTAATTTCATGAGTGCAACAGTAGACATTGCATTCCAAAATTGCAGCATTCTGGGATCACTAGACAGTCGCCGCATCTGGAACGATGCCTGCACCATTTGTTTAAGGTTCATGTCTTCTATTGCTTTAACAAACCAATTACAGCCTGTCTCGAGATTAGGGTACTTCTGCATCGCGGCTCCGTAAACGTTTAGCACTTCGTCCAAACGACCCAGCTCAAGCAGGAAAGTGTGTAGCAGGCTTAGAGAGCGTGCATCACTAGGTGGGGACGTGGCCTTTAAAAGAGGCTCCAGTCCGCTCTCATAACTGTACTTTTGCTTATTTTGACGAAACTTGACATACTGTTCCAACACTTTCGGATAGCTGGCAGAACTAAACTGCGTAACCAATTTTCTTGCCAATTGCTGCGCTGCTCTCAAGTTACCGCGCTTTAAAAGCTCAATGATCTCATCTCCACCAGTGTTCATAGCAATTGGCTAAATTACGTTCTATCAGCTCACCTTGTCTATCCCAAATTCGATATTCTTTCCATTTGTATTCATCGTGATGATCTTAGAACTCGACTATTGTCTATATCGTTTTGTACTAAATATTTCTAAGAGTGAAAAATTTTAAGCGATGCCCTGCTATAAATCGATGCGATGAGCTCTTCATCAGATAGTTTCAACAGGCAAAGATAGTGCAGAATGTCATCTATTCACAAGGTATTGGCTGGTAGAGACCAGAAAGGGAAGGGAAAGGACACTAGAGATGATAAACAATTCATAAACAAGCAGCGTACGCTTCTGATCTCGTCCAGAGGTGTCACTTACAGACACCGTCATTTGATCCAGGACTTACACAGTCTGCTACCGCAATCCAGGAAAGAGCCCAAGCTGGACACCAAGAAGGACCTTGGGCAGCTGAACGAAATCGCGGAGCTTTACAACTGTAACAACGTTCTATTTTTCGAGGCCAGAAAGCACCAGGATCTTTACATGTGGCTCTCGAAACCACCAAACGGGCCCACGATCAAGTTCTATCTGCAGAACCTGCACACCATGGATGAGCTTAACTTCACAGGGAACTGTTTGAAGGGTTCAAGGCCCGTCCTGTCCTTTGACTCGCGGTTCGACTCTTCACCACACTACAAGCTCATCAAAGAAATGTTCGTGCACAACTTTGGTGTGCCACCACGCGCGCGTAAGTCCAAGCCCTTCATCGACCACGTCATGTCGTTCAGCATAGTGGACGACAAGATATGGGTGAGAACTTACGAGATTTCCCACAAAGCTAGAAACCAAGAGGAGTACGAAGAGAAGGATGAATCTGAGCAAGACCTGTCTCTTGTTGAGATTGGTCCTCGTTTCGTGATGACCGTTATATTAATCTTGGAAGGCTCTTTCGGTGGTCCCAAAATCTACGAGAACAAGCAGTACGTGTCGCCCAACGTTGTGAGAGCCCAAATAAAACAACAAGCCGCGGAAGAGGCCCGCAACAGAGCAGAGGCAGCTGTCAACAGAAAAATCAAGAGAAGGGAGAATGTGCTAGCGGCCGACCCTCTGTCCAACGAAACCGTATTCAAGGATTGAACGCTTCTAACAGCGCCAGCCCCTAAAGCCTCAGCGATTTTCCGGGGAGAACAAGGATCTCCATCATCGCCTGCATTTCGTGTAAAATAGCTAACTTTTAATAAACTTCTGCCGCTCGGCAAAATCCTCTGGGCACGTATTGCTTGATGCCTTTGAATTCTTTATGCTGCGTATTTTTATTTACTGAAGATGAATATTTGATATAAACAGGCCCGTCCGGGATCCGGTCCTTCAGTGCTTCTCAGCAGCTGCGGTATGCTTCTTCAAGTACTCAGCAATGAATTTCTCTTCATCCTCAGAGCTGGCTTGGATCTTTGGTTGTTTATTGGCTGAAGAAGCAAATGGGTTTGGAACTATCAGCAAGGAAACTGCAGCGATAGTACCCAATGCCAGTTGGTATGGTTGAACAGTCTTACCCAAAATGTTATAAGCAGCACCCATGTCGAACTCTTTGGTTATTTAGATGGATATTACTGGTATTAGAGGTAGTTGTACTTGTTCAATTAATACTACTCGAGGCAAAAATTTTGACACCCGGTAAGTCCAAGCTGATTGGACCAATAGACAAAGAGGTAAGAAATCGAAACAAGGCTTTTCGGAAGAAACTAAAACCTAAGAATTGTAGCACGATACAAATGATACTAGGCCTATAATCGGATGATTTTATGGGCTCAAAGTGCCACTTAGAGGGGTGGCTTAATTGTAAACAAATTAATCATTTTTTACGTTTACCAGCGTTCGTTATCGTACAACCCTGAAGGGAACAAGAAGTCTCACCAATGTGCTCCGTATATAAGTTAAATGGACCTTGGCACTCGCTAGAAGTAGAATTGACAACTTACATGGGACTCAGGAGGCAATAATGAGATTTTTTATTAGGTTGTACTCGATAGTATCACTATTGTCGCTTGTAAGAGCGTTCTCGTTATGGGAAGCAGTGACATTAGCTAAAGACCTTTCCTCTGCTTGGAAAAGCAGTAAACCCCCTAGAAATTTGGTACAGACCACGAAGATTGGGAGTGGTAAAGAGGAGGCGTTTTTCAGGGTCCAGTCAGACCGTGATGCCTCCTACTCGATGAGAATGAAGAAAGTGGACCCCTCAAAGCTGGGCGTTGACTCTGTTAACCAGTACTCTGGCTATCTGGACTATGAGGATTCCAAGCATTTTTTTTACTGGATGTTCGAGTCCAGAAATGACCCTCGTAATGACCCTATTATCTTATGGCTTAATGGGGGTCCTGGTTGTTCTTCCTTTACAGGATTGTTCTTTGAACTTGGTCCTTCTTCCATAGGACCAGAGCTTAAACCTGTTCACAACCCATATTCCTGGAATAATAATGCTACTGTCATTTTCCTGGAACAGCCCTTGGGAGTAGGCTTCTCTTATGGTGACGAAAAAGTGGCGTCCACAAATGCAGCAGGCAAGGACGTCTATATCTTTTTGGAGCTCTTCTACCAGGAATTCCCACACTTGAGGTCGAATGACTTTCATATTGCAGGAGAATCCTACGCTGGACATTATATTCCAGAAATTGCTCATCAAATTGCTGTCGTCCATGAACATGACAAAACGTTCAATCTAACCTCCATCATGATTGGAAACGGAATTACCGATTCCCTGGTTCAGTATGATTATTATGAGCCCATGGCGTGTGGTAGAGGCGGTTACAGGGCGGTGATCTCCGAAAAAGACTGCGCAAACATGAGATCCGATATGCCAGTCTGTGCAAACCTGAACCGCGCATGCTACTCATCAAGTTCCACCTTTGCATGCATTGCAGCAGGCGCCTATTGTGAAAATATGGCAATGAGCGCCTACACAAAAACGGGTCTGAATGTCTACGATATCCGCTCCCCTTGTGAAACTGAGGAAGGTGGACTCTGCTATTCTGGTTTAAGTTATGTTGAAGACTATCTGAACCAGCCCGAAGTCCAAGCAGCGGTAGGCTCGGATGTCTCACACTTTACTGGGTGCAGCAACGACGTAGGCTTGGCTTTTATGCTAACAGGCGATAACAATCGTCCCTTCCAACAGTACGTTGCAGAACTGGTCAACAGAAATATTCCAGTATTGCTATATGCAGGCGACAAAGACTATATTTGCAACTGGCTTGGAAACTTAGCCTGGGCGGAAGAGTTGGAATGGAAAAACAAGGACGTTTTCTCCCGCTTGCCCCTCGCTCCTTGGAGGTCTGAAAAGACAGGAGAACATATGGGTCAAGTTAAAAGTTATTCTTCGTTCACCTTCCTGCGTGTATTCGATGCTGGCCACATGGTCCCATATAATCAGCCTGAAGCCAGTCTGGAGATGGTTAACAGATGGATTGCTGGTGATTTTTCGTTAGGGTACTAAATATTAACTCATAGATACGCTTTAAGAATGCCTTATTTGTGATTCATTCCGTAAGCTGCTATCAGCTTTTGAATGCGCGCAACCACCTCAGCACACTCCGATGAATTTACCGCCTCAAAATAATAACGCTTCAGTCCGCTAGGTTTATTAATGAACATCTTAAAGTACTCTGGAACGCGCTTTGACCTTTGAATTAAAGTGACTTGGCTCATATGAAAACATTTCGTCTTGATGCTTTCATGGTGCCAGTTAAAATTATCCTCAGGTGGTATTAAGTATATGTAATCCCCATCGATGGCCAAAGTCCTTTCATGCTTGTTGATAAAGGACATTTGTTGTCTCCTCCAAACCTTATATTTGTAATAAGCCCCGGCAAATACATCTTTATAGCTGATGTCCATGTTTGTTCCAGCATCGTTGGGGTACGAGGGTTGAAATCCTGTATTGCTGTTTCGTAGTGAACTTTTAGAGGAGTTTTTGAGCTTGAAAAAGCCGCCTGTCGCATTGTTCGATTCGCCAGCTTGCTGTACCTTCGACAAGCCATGTCTGTATTTCCCGTGGGATCCCTTTTTTGTTAAATGTGGTTTGGGGGGTTCTTTATCTGCTTCTTGGTTTACACCGTCTTGCCCTGCCCTTACTGTATTCGTCGTGCTGAGATAACGCTCTCTGTTGTCAAGCGTTATAGGAGTTAAATCTGCGCTTTGAATTGTAGGCAAGACCGGTTTCCCAAAGATATTCTTTTTCATTTTCTTCAAATTCAAGGTCTTGACCTCTTTTTTGTTTATAAGCTCCAGTTTGTAACTTCCATCTAATTCTCCTACGCTTTCATCTAGATCAACTAGAACTCGTTTATCACAAATCTTCAGTGCATAATCAGCAGCATTCATAGCCTTCATCTTGCAATATCGTAAAAGCACCTCACTCAGCGGAGTTGAGACAGACACACGAAGGCTCGTGAAGTTGAACTCAGGATTCAAGTTAGGATATAAATAGATCTTGACCTCGACTAAATTGTCATCACGGCCCTCGGCTGCGATTGGGGCTCTCTTGATGATTGGTGTATAATAACTCAATTGGTTGATTGCAGATTCGAGATGACCACTGCTGGAATTGTCACCCTCGTTAGTAGCGGCTGATTCTGAAACATAAGGTAAGGGGGTTTCGACTTCATTTTTCTCGCATTCAGCTTGATCTTTGGCTTTGCATAAAACAAGCTCATTATCGAAGAGTGAGCCTATCTTACTTTTTCGATCAATTATACCGAAGTTGTCTTCGAAGGGCTCTCCGTCTTCGTCTACAATTTTCAAAACAAATCTATTAGGGTTCCTGAAGTCATTCTCACTGGAATCTGTGCTGTTTGCTTGCTGAAGACTTGTGGAGTAAAGGTATAATATGAAACCAATAACCTCGAAAGCAGATGCCGTTTTTCTTACGCTCGCCGTTAAAGGATCCCTTTTGAACTTTTCAGAGTCATAGATATAAACCCTCAAAGTCATTGATTCGGATTTGATAACGTTCTCTCCAGAAACGAAGGAGAAGTACTCCAGAGGGTTTGAAGCTTTGCTCTTTTTCTCATTAAGCATCCCTGTTAACTGAGATCCAGCAGGATTGTTGCTTCTATTGGGCTCAACTTTAACAAATTGAAGTGGTTCGAAAGTAGTTTTCGGCGGACGCACCGTCGCCATGGAATCACTAGGTGTCCTTCTATGTTTGGTAAAGGCTTTCACTGATCCGCTTTGAAGGTTTTCATTGGAGTGCCGCTGTGTTAGGTCTTTCACTTTGCCCGGACCGTTCTGAAAGCTAGCGTTGTACCCCATATTACGCCTACTGCTGAAACTACTATGCCTGGAACACCTACTGGACATAGCATCATTGCCTTCAGCCCTGAGTCTCTCTTCTTCACGCCGAGCTGAAATTCCGCCCTTCATGAATGCAGACTGCTGGCTTCCAGCTAATAGCTTGAACGTCTCAGAACGTGGAACAGAGTGGCCGGGCATGGAGTCTAAATGGAGGAGGTCGTCTGCTAAAATCGAGTCGTCTATAGCTGAGCTGGTTGCGTCAGTAGTTCGAATGAAGGCCGACTCTTCAAGATCTTGGGAATCAGAATCAAGCAAGGACCTTCCGTAAGAAGATTTATCTGAAGGGTCGAGATCTTCTACGCCGGAAGTTGAAGTGTCACTTCCATCATACTCGGCAGCTGATCTGCTCCTTTCTGTACCATTTTGATCATCTGTTCGAGACACAGTTAATTTCCCGCTCTCAAGATCAAGGTCTTGTAAATCGTCTTCATTCATGTAGGAATCTAATTCCGAGATCTCTGCTCTTTCTGACGTGTGGCTACTACCTTCTGTGTGTAAGGAAGCAGCACTGTTTTCATCGGGATGAAGGGACGTTGTATTGCTCTTAGCGTCGGATGCAGACAAGACATTTTGTGCATAACGGGGGAAGTTTGCAAGCTTTGATGCTTTGCTGCTTTTGGTAGCACTCCCGTTGGGACTTTTGACAATTCCACTCAGAAAAAACTCGTCGTTTTGCTCCGCGTCATCGTCATCATCATCATCGTCTTCATCGTCATCTTCGAACGTTTCATCGTAGTTGAAATCTGCATCGTAAAAACTGTGACTTTTCTGAGTGCTCTCGGTAGGCATCGGCGCTTCGCGGGCAGATGAGGTTCTGTTCCCACTATCATGATTGTGACCTTTAAATATCTTGGTGAGCGATAAGGCTTTTCTTTTAGTTTTTGACTCTTGGGTGCTGGAGTTGGAGTCCTTCATACCTGACGAGTTGACTCTCTGTGTCTGAGCTTTTCCACCACTTGTGACCTGGGTTAAGTCTGCCTCCAACGAGCTTCGGCCAATGGGATTTTTCGTAGGTGTTCTTGAGATACAGGTAGTTGCATCTAATTTACTTTGGGATTCTGATTCAGTGTCAATTTCTCGTTTTGTCCCTCTGGCCTTGGCCGTCGTCTTCAAATCGCCTGAAGCTCCAGGTGCCCTCTCAAACCTCGTCTTTTGTAAAGAAGGGATTCTATCAATACAATTCCCAGCAATGGGAGGAGACTCAAGTTCATCTAAAAGGTTCTTTCCATCGGTATCGAGGTAAAGATCGCGTAGCTCTGCCGGCAGTTCACTATCCGTTGTAAATGGTTGTATGATGCGCTTCGCTTGATCCTCATAAATCGAGTCGCTCAGGAAAGATGCCCTTAATTTATTGATCGATTTCACAGGGTCCATTGATTCCAACTGGGACCATAGCTATTAACCGCTTGTTGATGTCTGGCTAGCAGCTCCCCATAGTTGCCTTCACCGAGAATCGGAAAGTATCCAAATAGAACTCTATTCGTACAAAACGAATATCGAAACTCATCTCGCGATGACTTGATGAAAACTTCTTTAGGCCATCCAGTTAGAAGGTGGTTCGAGCCAACTCTTACTGTGAACTGTATTATATTGACGGTAAACCCTCACTTAGTTTTTAGACTTTGCTAAACCTGGGTACCTGAGGGCTGTTATCGAAGATCTAAGCACTGTAATCTCATCTCGAGAGTAGTGCGTTTTCCACAGACAGGTTATAAACAATGGCACTTTCCTCGAATTGGCTGCAGTTGCAGAAGGCTGAAAAGTCGGCAAGGCCCAAGTCTGCCAAGAAGAAGGCTCAGAAGTCGAAGGCTATCACGAAACCTTCTTATGAAACGACGGGGAAGAAGAAGACGAAAAGAGGCATCATGACAATGGTAGATTCAATGAGTCATGAGATTGAGAAGATAAAAGCAGATAAGTCCAAGGCAAATGAGGCTGCGTCCCTCTTGACCCCCGCCGCTAACCTTGATAGAACACTTGAAGCAGATGCAGGTGACAGAAGTTCGAACAGAACTGCAGAGATCGGAAAGTACGTGGCTATCGACTGCGAATTTGTAGGAGTTGGTCCTGAGGGGAAAGATTCTGCTTTGGCTAGGGCTACAGTAGTCAACTTTTTTGGCCACGTTGTACTGGACGTTTTCGTAAAGCCACAAGAGAGAGTAACAGATTGGAGAACATGGGTTAGTGGAGTACGACCACAGGACATGAAGGATGCTATTCCCTTCTCAGAAGCACAGGCAAGGGTCGCAAAAACACTCGAGAATCGCATTTTGGTGGGTCACTCGGTCACTCATGACTTGCAGTCACTCTTTCTTTCTCATCCCCGAGCTTTAATAAGAGACACTTCAAGGCATTTGCCATTTAGGAAACAATATGCGGGAGGCAAGACGCCAAGTTTGAAAAAGCTAGCTAAAGAGATATTGGGATTAGACATCCAAGGAGCGGAGCATTCTCCTATAGAAGATGCAAGAGCAACCATGCTAATCTACAAGTCCGACCGAAAGGAGTTCGAAAGGCTACATCAGATAAAATTCGGAGCTAAGAAATAGTAATTCATCATTAGAGAGGTTCATGTTAGGGAATAATTTTAAAGTCTATATCAATCATCTTCATCAAGGACACACTGTTCGTAGTCAGAGCTTACCATGCGCGACATTATCTTTACTGTCAACTTCTTCCTTTCATATACCGCGTAAGGATTTTGTCTTACTCCACCCATGGAATCTGAGGCTGAAAAAGGGAATTCTATCATTTGAATTCCAAAAAGATTTCTTGCCTTTAGAAGGCTGTTGGTCTGACTTAGGTGCAACTCGCAGTTTGCGTACTCTTTCTCCTTGACAAGAGTCTGAGCGATAGAAAAGACGAGATGTGGGAAATCAGACTGCACTTCCAAGGTTGATATCCTTTTCAGCTCTGTGCGTATCAATGAATATACTAAAATCACCTTCTTTGGAGTGGTTTTTACCATGCGGTTGAGCAAGAGCAAATACCGAATCTTACTGAGCTCGTCCGAAACACCTGACGCAAAGTACACGGAAGCTTGGTATAGCGTTATCAGTGAGGCTTCAGAATCTGATTCCATCCATTCTAGGAGCCTGCGCGTTACGAAATTCTGTTCATCAAAGTACACCAGCTCATCGTCTACTTCTAATTCCTCTAAAGTCTCTGAGAACTTTTGAGGCCTTGAGACCAAGTACATGAAAAGAAGGTAGCAAAGGTAGTCATCACACGGGGCATAAGTCAGATCTTTATAGCTTAGAGTCAAAAACAATTTTAGACAGTCAACGGCTGTAGTTTTGATGTAGGGCACCAATAAACCCTTGCTGATCAAGTTTAGCGCAATATGAGGGAAGTTTTCCACCGTCCACTTAACACCCACCATTGCTTCCAGCTCAACAAATAAAGGTTCTGCAAATTCTCGGTAGCGAAACAATGTGGCAGGTAGTGGAACCTTGCTAGACGCACGGTCCAAGCACGAAATGCGTCTGATTGCATTTGCCATGAAAAGAAGTCCACCATGATAGAAAATATGGTTCGTAGACTGAGAAAATGTAGTTGCAAGCCAAAATAACTGTCTTAGTAATGGAGAAGAAGGCTGGAGGCCCAGGACAGCTTTGCTATAAGTAAAGGAATGAGATATGACAAAAAAAATCAATTCGTCACTAACATAAGGTTCGGCCACAGTTTTTATAGTTTGAAGCAATAAGTTTTTGCAGAGCGATTCGGAAATACCTTTCTGACCAATAATCCCGATTATCATGGCTGCTCTTGCCGATAAAAATGAATCGACATTGAAAACAGCATCCATGACATATTTGCTGTATTTTGCTCTCCATTGAAGGCAATCGGTTTCAGAGGAACTTACCATCAATAAAATAATGCTATTGATAAAGTGTTCCAGCGTGGTAAACTTACTCAGAAAAGACGAGGCACTGAAGCTTTTCAAAATGCGGCCTTTGTCCTGACTGAAGCCAGACATGAACCTCATCTTGTGGCGGGAAAACGTTTCTCCCACCTCGCTTAGCGTAGCTCTCTTACTAGCAGACAAATACTCGTTGGTAGAAAGCGACTGACAAACATTCATGAGAAGCTTATGGAGAGCTAACCTCATATCAGAAGGGCCCACGTCTATCAAGAGTGACACGATGTATAAGACTTCCGGCAGATATAACTGTGCAAGAAGAAGGGAATCGAAGAAAAGCGCCACTGTGATGTTTACCAAAATGATGAGTTCGGACCAACTATTAGTGGAAGACTCCATTTTCAGTGATGGCAAAAAGGACCTAGAGACCCTTAGTATTCTATTCACCACTTCACTGCACACTTCGACCGTTGATACTCGTGTCAAGAGAGATATAACATTTTTCCAGTCCGCTCCCTCCGAATCTCTATCAATCGAGTGATTAACAATCTCGTCCACGATAACACTCACTAGGTCAGCTTCCAAGATCAATGTTGACCAAATACATTGGCTGTAGATCATTATCAACCTTGTGTCCCTCACACTCAATCTGATCAGTGTACGAAGAATGAAGCTGACATTTTCTGGCCCCTTCTCGTCATCCGCCAAGTAAACGTATTTGTAGAGATTGGGAACCCACGGTGTTAACGTGTTTATAACATGTGGAACATGATGAACTTCAAAAATATCTGACAATCCCTCCAAGATTGAATTCCACACAACTAGAGACAGCTCAGGCGCTGTTCGTGCAAGCCCCTTCAGCAATGAGCCACAAAATGCCGACGTATCATGAGGCACGTGTACTTCGGGAGATACTCGAAGCTTACAGCCAAAATCGAGGCCAAATGACTCTTGTGTTGCAGCAAGAACGTTATAAGATATATTTTTGACATTTTCGTCATCACTGCAGAAGCCAGCGTAGATAACCAACAATAAGCTACCCAATATCTCGTGGTTCTCTTTCTCGTCATTCTGAAAGCTTTGGCCCTGTTTGGGGCTGAGAAGGTTTTCACTATCATACTCTTCCTCTATCCTTGCCTGTGCGTAGTAGAAAATCTTTATAATTTCCAAGTACTTGGAGCTGCAGAATATTAGTTTGAATCCTCCATCAAAGTTGACAGTGAATTCAGAAGGTACACCTGTCTCAAATGATACAACGGTCGATGCTACCGTACCAATTTCGTATACGTTATTGAAGTTGATTTCGACAACGTCGTCGATACCAGGAATTTTGAGTCGGTACGGAGTTTCGGATATCATTTGAACATACTTGTTTCCAATCTTCATAGTGATGGGCGTAAAGCGTTCTTTTGTGGGATCATAAAGGGAGACCTCGTGAAGTGTAACACGCACGTCGGAATATACCTCATTGGAAAATGAAGTCAATTTCAAGCTTTTGATGAGGTCTCCGTTTGAATCACTGTTGATGAATACGTGGGGGGTGTGATATGGCTTCAAGTACGGATTATGCGCCTTGAAAATAGGAAGCCACATCTTCAGAAAATCTTCTGTCATATTATGATAGTAGAACTTGGCACAGTTTTGAGCGGCTTCGTTTGGTATAAGGTTGAAGAAAAAAGTCAATAACTTTCTATCGTCCGCTGCATGAGCATCAAATCCAGTACAATCAACCACGAATAAATGTTTTGAAGCCCACACCTTGGAATAGACTTGAAACGTGCGGTAAGTTAAAGCTTCTGTGTCACAGGTTTGTCGTTGTAGTAACTTGTAGGTGAAAATGATAATTGGAAGTCCCTCCGATGAAACAGCTTCGCGAACGAAAGGAACATCGTCTTTGAAATCGAAGGTCCTAAGCGAATGCCTTGACATGAAATCGTAAAGCTCAGGATATTCATCCATTTTATCCCGAATTGAGGGAGGTATTTCATTTCTGAACTCCATGCGTGGTTGACCAAGCGCTGAAAGAAGGTTATCCGTGAATTTAGAAATTCTTTTCATCATGTCGAAATCGTCCTTTGACTTGATGCCTGCTATTATTTCACTACGAATCTCCAACCCGTGCTGGTAAATATACCGATGCATGTAATTGAATTCATTCAGGCCGACCTTCTTTTCGTTTAAGATCTTTATGGAGACAGCGCGTTCGGGATTGGCAATGTCGGTCAAATACTTAGACACCTTTTCACTGCACTCAAGCAAAAATGAAGATCTTGATTTGAGTAATGGCCACTTCATTGATGTTATGCACCCATTTGCGATGTTCTGCACCACTTTGGCCATTATCACGAAGGATCTCTTCTGTTTCGGAGTAACAATATCCACGATGTTTTCCGCATCTGGGCTTACTAAAGCAGGGCAAAAGTAGCGCAAAAAGATGAAGGAGCCAACGGCTACCTTTTCATAGCCTGGGAACTTTTCCCGTACACTGAGGAAGATCGTTTGGCAAAGGATAAAGAACTCAGGGGGGAATGAAGGCACCGAATCGACAATGGAATCGATGAGCATTGTAAGGTATTTCGTAAATAACTGAGCATTCCTTTCTGCATCTGGGTGATCTTCTGTCATTTTTTCAACCTCAAACGCCTCGTCATTGTTAATGATTCCTTCCAGTACCGGTTTCAACGTTTTGCATAGATAGTCGCCGCCCTTCAATCTAGAGAACATGGACAAGGCTCTCGTAGCACAGCTATTCCTCCTCAATACATCAGCGTAGCGGAATGCATTTTGTATCTCGTCTTTTATGAGCTCGACAACAATAATGTGTGAAGAGTGCTTTACCTCGAAAACGGTTAGCATTCCGCTTGAAAGAGCGTCGATATCGTTTGCAGGACATACCCTTGCGGCCAGAGGAATGATATGAGGGTATTTTACACTCTCTTGAACAAACTCCTCAACCAACTGATTTTTTTGAGTAAGAGATTTATCCTTATGGATGTCAAAGTTGGATATGATCTCGACAAACACTTTGAGAAACGCCACTTTTATGCTCTGATTAGTTGAATAGCCTATTGGTAAGGCGTACTTGAGTCCAACATCAACGTTAGCGTTTAAGAGATTAGTCAAAGATGTAATGATGTTATCGTTCAGTACTCCAATTTTGTGACGCAAAGTTGTGGGATAATTTTCAACACAAGAACTTTTCTCTAGTCCCTTCAAAAGGGTGCTGAAGTAGTTTCCAAAAGTAACTGCCTTTGATCTTTTGAGCTCGCTCTCAGATATCGACAAGGGAACCTCCAGCATTAGATCCTTGGTGATATATGCCAAAGCTTTTGAAGATTCAATGGAGGTATCAATGTAGAGGTAGTCAATGTCTCTCTTCTTCAAATCCATTTCACGGTGAGGGAGCCCAAGGTTCTCAAGATTGAACTCCTTGAAAATGGTTGACTTGAACCACGATATGGCTAGTCTCAGCCACTTGTTTTTTATCAACAAATAACCTGAAATGCAGATACTCTTCTCTGCATTTTCAAATGACCGTAGCATTTTTGATAAATGAATGACTGCCTTATAATATCTGCTGGAATTGTGGTTGATATCCTCTACTATCTTGAAGAGTTGGTCAATCAGAGACAACAATTCTAAGGACACAAGAATGAGCTCGCCTTTAGAGTCTTCTCTTTCAAGCATTGTCCTGACTATCAGAATAATCTGTTCCAAAAACAGGAAGGAGGAATCGTTCTGTGTTAAACTTAGATCCAAAGACTCGAGCTCACCGATCCTTTGTTTCAGGATATTGAACAGTATTTTGAATGCTAAAGGATGCAGTTCAGTACTGATTATATCCTTGGAATTTTCTCGAGTAAGGAGGTCTGCGTCATTCAACCATAGGCACTGCATGGAAAGAAAATAGTCAACAAGTTCGTGGACTTCTTTTTGCATGTTGGCTATCGCAGGGGAAGTAGCTAAAATCTGAGAATCAATGGTGAGGAACGTGCCACAGCAAGCGGCAATGATACCCGCCACGTTCCTGAAATGAGAAGCTTCAGTTGGGTTAAGTTGCGTTTTTCTACTTAGAGCAAGCCATTGATTGTACATCAATATCAATGTGTCGTACGACATTTTATCTGGAAACTCAAAGTGCTTCAAAATATCGCTTCTTAACCTGCGTTGGAACGCTACGGCCCCAGTCGAAACGTAATTATCTTGGCACATTGATTGAAAAAAATTTCTATTGTGCTTTTTGCTTGCTTCTATGTTTCCCATGATGTCGTCGTGAGAGTCCAGCTCTCTCAAAAAGTTCTTAAAGCACGCTCTTAGAAGTTTGTGAATCCTTGGTTCGTGGGTGTAAAGAGATGCCAAAAGACCCCTTCCAGTGGCACCCTGAAGTAACTCGTATGTGTCGCCTTCAATATCCCTCAGCGTCTCATTGCTGAAACTGGATTTCAGTACCAGGCGGATATTTAGATACTTGGAAATAACATCGAGAAGCTGCTCGCGCTTAGAATCACTTAATGTGAGATTGAACAGCTTAGTAGATATTAATGTTATTAGGTATGCTGCCCCCTTGTATAAAACAAGTTTGATGTCATTCTTATCCTTCGTATTTTCATCGTCGTTTTCGAGCTTCAAAGCGTAAGAAGCTATAATTCCGGTAAAAGATCGAGCTGTCTCTTGTACAGCAACCTGATCATCAATTAACCCAACGAATAATGGCTTAATAAGCAGATTGTAATCCTCAGTGACTCTTGGAGGCCCAACATCATCCAGTGTAACGAAATAATACTGGACCATTCGTTGATAAACTGATATGATGTTCACTAGCGTCGCCCTTGCGTCCGTTAAGTCTGTGTGCGTCGCTTTGTGAGTGAACACTGAGGAACTTTCACCCGATGTCTTTACCTGAAGGCTTTGCAGGGACATAGGTTGTAGTGATTCATCTGAAGGCTCTCTGGAACGCGAAAACCTAAGTGGAGACTTCACACTTTTATGAATGCTCTCCAATTGACTGCGCATACCATGGAGAGATTTTTCCCCCTCGGGACTGAAAGGAGCTTTCATACCTGTCTTACCTGACTCAGATACCATCGACCCCGATGCCCTTCGAGCATGAGGCATTAGAATCTCCGACCGATCGATCGGCCCCTTTGAAGAGCTTCTTCTGTCACCATGAGAACTAGTAGTTGAGGATAAGGACGAAGAGGATGTGTTGCTTCCTGCATCACCTCGTGAAGGACTTTCTCTTTGAAGAGGAGGATGGATGGCGGCTGTGGGTATTGATGGGGAGGACGAACCACTGATTCTAGATACCACGGAATCACTTTTTACCGATCCGTTTAAAATTCCTTCAACTATGATGGACATTTCCTCGGAGAAACGCTGAGACGCTGTCAAAATTACCTCAGACATGTCCACAAGCGTCTTTTTAAAGAATTCGGTGGACCTCAAAACCATTTCCAAGCTAGATTTCGGGACGTTTGGTATCCCAAAAAAGAGCTTGAACCCCTCTGTGATGGTCCTTAAGTGCTTAAATCCGGTGTGCTTGTTTTGCGTAAACTGTGCCAGTCGTGCAATGAACATTTGCGGCTCCATGATTAATGCTGGAGCAAAAAATGCAATGTGTAGTTTAGTTTGAGATGATGGATTGCGAGATAAACAACGCGCTATTACAGGATTCTTTTTGGACTGTGAAACATCGCATAGCTGCAAAGAGTCTCCAACTACAAAAAGTAGCCGTCTGGCAAAGGACACAACGGGAGACTCGGGATCAGCTAAATGAATTGAAGAAGCTACTCGAAACAATATAACGGTAGTTCTCAGAGTATCTAACAAAGAAGTATCAGATACGATTTGTGATCCGTTGATATTTTTGATCAACGTTGTCAAAAACTTTATTTTCTTACTGCTTGATGTGAAGGAAGGGAACTTAAGACTCTGCAGCTTCCTATGATTGGATTGTCTTAACTTTGAAAGTTGTGATTGAGGCTTTTTCTTCTCCTCTTCACTGCTTGATCTCCACATACTCTCATCATTTCTTGGCTTTTGTTCATCTGGAATATGCTTGAAGCTGGTGAGATTCATTTCCTCGAACGTTTGGGGTTGGAAGAGAAGCATCACAGTAAGAAATCGTAAAATTGAAAGATTGGCTACTTCGTCGCCAGGAAAAAGAAGCCCTGTTGCCGTGGAAAAAATCGTAGGATCCCAACTTGACGGATATCCTGAAAAATCTGTGAAATTACGAGATGAGGATTGGGTTCTCTTAACCTCTGCCGGATCCGATGAAAAGTACGATGAGCTTCCGGATGACGAGATTGGGGATGGCACGTCTGAAGGAGGCGGTGAGCTTTTGAATTCAGAAATCGCAGCATTCGAGCCAGCAGTTGTTGTCAATAGATATGACACGTTAAAATTTGAATGTATTTCGTCGAATAACGAAGATGAATATTTGAATACAGCATGCGCGTTTTCGTCCTTAGAAGAGTTTATTATCTCAGTAACAAGTGCGACATATTCATCAGGCCGCGATAATATCCAGGTAATAAGAGCTTGGGACGAACACATCAGGACATACTCTTGATGGCTGGGTTTTTTCAGGTTTTCAAGCACTTTCGCCACCATCTGTAAAAACTTGGGCAGATTTGTATTCGTAACGTAATAAGATGAGAAGAAATCCAGATACTGAATGATTTCTATGTCAGAAATTCTATGACTTATCGTCAAGGGAGCCACGACCGTGTTGTTGATGAAGTCGTAGAATTCTGCAGGGTTTGCTGCTGAAATAAACCGGCAAAGGAAATCGATGTTCGCATCTATTGCTTTAAGCACGGATCTCTGGTCTGGCTGAGGTATGCTCTCACTTTTGACAGTAGATGCTGGAGAATTTTGCGAGCTCGATTGCGGCATCGATGTCCTTTTCGAAGAACGCGGGCTAGCTGTACTTTGTTTGAGAAAGCTGAGTGTACTTATAAATGAACGCGCGGTAGCAGCTTGAAGCGCCTTAGGGCGCGTAACATGATAACAGAGCTTTTGAGTGGAAAAACCGACCAGATTTTTTGATATTTCGTCCTCCTGTTCGAGATAATGTGGATAATTTGGCGTTTGCTCGACGTCTTGTTGCTTCCAATATGTTTCTGATGTGTCGCTGAGGAGTCTGAGTAAAATTAATAGTGATGACAGCGTCTTGTCTGACAAAGAGGATGTCTTCTGCTGTTTTGTAATCATGTCGATCAGACGCATAGTTTCTTCAAAACTAGGGTCGATACTATAAGTGGTGGACAGATTGAAGAGTAGAACGCGAC
This sequence comes from Lachancea waltii, assembly GCA_030580015.1. Classification (NCBI taxonomy): domain Eukaryota; kingdom Fungi; phylum Ascomycota; class Saccharomycetes; order Saccharomycetales; family Saccharomycetaceae; genus Lachancea; species Lachancea waltii. Next base: position 45,201 of record JAKTSC010000007.1, on the reverse strand, counting down.
AATTGTTGAACAAAGGATCATTTTCAACTTCGCTGATATCATTGTTGCTGGATTTGATCGGGAGAACATTGAAAATAAGTTCATAGGTAAACTTTGTCACTGAGGTATTCATTTCCCATGTAGCGGTGACTGCTTTATTATTTTAGTGGAAAAATGGAGATCTAGCTATCCCTACCTCAGTAGTTCCACTTAAGTTGGTATTCTGAGACTATCGGCTACACGCTATATCGGGTGTGGATTTATGGCTAGTTCGTGTGAGCTTAAACGTTGCGCCCCTTGGAGGCAAAACTTTTATAAGTCTCTACGTACAAAGAGCTAGCATCGTGCCAGTCACATGCTTTTATGAGAATAGTGAGATTAACCGCTTGATATCATCGCTAGGTCATAGAAGTATGCTAAAGTTATTCATATCGGGTTTATCGTTGATCAAGCGTTTTTTTGTGTATACACAACTGTCACAGTTGTGCGATTCACAGCTTTTGGCGACACTTTCGAAAAGGAAATAGATAATCTTGGAAGACTTGTGTACGCGGGTCTTTTGGAAACCGAGGTGTTCCATAATCTCACAAAATACAGTCTCGTTTATGTATCGAGAGTTCGAAATACACGGAAGTGGCAAGACTAGGAAGACATAGGTAGTACCGGCGTCTAGTCTTAAAAACTCACGAAACCTGACAAGCATGGCTCCACGAAGCTGTGGGGTCGGCACGAAATTCAAGACTAATGAACAAGAAATGATGTCAAACCTTTCGCCATCTGACTGGGGGCAAGGTCTGTCCATAAAATCTTGACGTTGTATTTTTGCGGGGTCATTAGAATTAAGGTCGATGCGCACAACTGGATCAAAGACACCGCTTGTAGAAATCGCATTCTTTGCACTTAGTGAACCAATCTCTAGTGCTCGATAATGACGCTTGGAGTCGCGGATTTCTTTGAACCACTTTACGAGGATCTTGGAAGAGTCACCTCCACGGTTCTTGTCCTGACCTACCGTGCTGGCCAGTTGGTAATTTTGAAGCCCTCCCCGGTCGTGGATCTCGCACATGATATATCCCAATATTTTGACGAGCACACTTCTATCATTGATATTCTGAGCCTTGAGCATTTGCGCCTCGAGCTCCGTTGATGGATGCTCGGCATCCCATCCCGATTTAAAACAGGCTTGTAAGCCTAGCCTAGTGAGTTCCTTTGTTATATGCGATTGGTTGGCTTCTTCACTGCCGTCAATCAGCTTCACATTGAGTTTCCCACAAACAATTCTTCTTTTATTGATGAGCAAATGAAATCTTCGTATAATTCTGCGTGCTTTGACAGGCTTTATATTAGGTTGTCGTCTGACAACCGAACTCCCTGTGACAGTCTTCCTCCTTCTAGATAGCATGTAGTTATTTGCTGTCCCGGAGCTTGAAGTCCTAACTTTAAGCTTCTTCCAAAGTCATCGCGATTGATAATATTATTATACAGTTGCTTACCTCAGCGATGGACGCTCATCGCATGAAAATTTTCGAAATTCAAGCTACCTGATGAGCTCGATACACCAGACGGTAAGCACTAGAAATGGCCGGCAAGCTCCTCAAAAGGCTTCTAGGATATCGTGGGAAGCACGGAGGTGATTCTAAAAGAGCCTCGGGTCAAAAGACGGACAGAAATAAGCGAGTTTCAAAGGCAAAAAGCAAGAAGGACAAGAAGGAAACAAAGGTGGTTAAGGATAATGCAAGTAAGAGCGTTGTGAAGGACAATCAGCTGAAATGGAAAAGAGTAGAAATTCCAGACACACTTGATGACTTTGGTGGGTTCTACGGTTTGGAAGAAATTGATGGCGTTGATGTGAAGATCGTCAACGGCAATGTTCAATTTGTTACCAGTGACCCACAGAAGGTCAAGAAAGCTAAATCCGAGGACGAGGACCATATCAGCTCTGAATCAGAGGCTGCAGAAGACGAGACTAACAATGACATGGAAGATATCATAGAATTCAAAAATTTGGATGATGTACAAGATGGTGAGCTCAGCGCGGCTTCTTCAAGTGATATAGACGAGGATAGCGAGCAAGCTGGGGACGATATTGAAGAAAATGACAACGAGATTAACGAGTCGGCAGAAGAAGGTGATAATAAAGGCGACTCACAGCCTCTGGAAGAAATTGACGCTCGCGAAAGTGAGCCTACTGGTGAGGGTGGTCTCGAGGCTAATGTTTTTGACGCTGACGTTGAAATCCCTGAAGACATTGAGCCTGATTTTCTACCAGAATGGACAAAGGACATGAATCTTTCACTAACGACTTTGCAGGGACTCGCGGCTCAGGGCTTTACAAAGCCTACCGCTATACAGTCTATGACCATTCCGGCTGCATTGGAAGGCAAGGACATCATGGGCAAAGCTTCTACAGGCTCAGGTAAAACACTAGCATATGGTATACCGATTTTGGAGAAGGTTGTTGCTGACAAGACTAGCGATAGAACCGTTGGTCTCATTTTTACGCCAACAAGAGAGTTGGCTCATCAAGTTACACAGCATATGCAAAAGCTGGCCTGCGTCATGTTCAAAAAATCGCCTTACTCTATTATATCCTTGACCGGTGGTCTTTCCATTCAGAAACAGGAACGTTTATTAAAGTATAAAGGGAGCGCAAGAATAATTATTGCTACTCCAGGCAGATTTTTGGAGATGCTTGAGAGAGACGCTTCGTTGATTGACCGATTTTCGAAAGTAGACTGTCTGGTACTTGACGAAGCTGATAGATTACTCCAAGACGGACATTTCGATGAATTTGAGAAGATTTTGAAACATCTTGGTAGAGCGCGTAATATGAAGAAGAAAGTAAAGAGCGAATTTGCTGGTAACGGCTGGCAAACAATGATTTTTTCAGCTACGTTTGCCTTGGATTTGTTTAACAAGCTCTCAAGCACAGCCTGGAAGCAAATTGGTGGTGACAAAGAGAAAGATGAACTGAAGCTTTCTTTGAAGCACTTGATGACAAAAATTCATTTCCGGTCCAAACCGATTATTATTGATGCCAACCCTGAAGACAAAGTACATTCAAAAATTAAAGAGTCTTTGATTGAATGCTTGCCAACGGAAAGAGACTTATACGCCTACTATTTCCTCACAGTATACCCTGGGACAACACTCATCTTTTGTAATGCAATCGATTCGGTCAAGAAGCTCAATGCGTACCTGAATTTCCTGGAAATATCCTCCTTTCAAATTCATTCTTCCATGACGCAAAAGAATCGTTTAAAGAACTTGGAGAAGTTTCAGCAGCATGCAGCAATGAACAAAGAAAACGGCAAGTCTACGGTGTTGATAGCAAGTGACGTTGCAGCTAGAGGCTTGGATATTCCTGGGATCAATCATGTCGTTCATTACCATTTACCAAGAAGTGCTGATGTATACATCCACAGATCTGGTAGAACTGCGCGTGGCGAGCGGGAGGGAATTTCAGTGATGATCTGCTCTCCTCAAGAGGCTATGGGCCCTCTGCGTAAATTAAGAAAAGTTCTGGCTTCAGATGCAAAGAAAAAGTACGGTAAAAAGTGGCAAAAAGACATACCTGTGTTTCCAATAGAGCCTAGCGTCTTATCCCAACTTCGGGAAAGAGGCTCTCTTGCAAATGATCTTGCCGAGGATCAGTTGGCGGTTAGGTCATTAAACAAGGACGAAAACTGGCTAAAGAAGGCAGCTGACGACTTAGGAATCGAGCTTGACTCCGACGATGAACAAAGAGACGTTATTCTAGCCAAGAACAAATTCAAGAAACAAAATAAGCAACTGGGTAAAGTGCAATCAAGAAACCTTCAATACGAACTCAGTGAGCTTCTCAAAAAGCCCATAAGAAAAGACTTGAGAAGGAGTTACTTGACTGGTGGGTTGCTAAACCTCGCTGATAACTTAGTTAAAAACAAGGGACACTCCACAATCATCGGACAAGAGAAGCTGGAAGCTTTAGATATGCTGAAAAGAAAGAAGAAGGACCGTTAAGGCATATAGTCCAACGAAGTAAAATAAAAATAGTTTTGTACCTGAAGAAAAGTGATGTTTAGATAAATGGGTAAGTGAACCCGGGTCAGAATTGAGTAAGTTTACAAAATGCGAAATCCAATATACACTGAAATGTGGGGCTGTTTTAGTTGAAAGGAAGAGGTAAATTAGGTTGTTGGAGCTGCCAGAGACTTGGCTGCTGGATGCAATTAGATGAAGTCGTAGTCCGATCCATTGTCATCACTGTCATAATACTCGTCATCAGACTCATCTGCTAGTTGCTCAAAGTTAACTTTGTAACGCAACATAGCACCAATTCCACCAAAACCAGTCACGAACTGTGCACCTTCAGAAGATCTGTCGGTGACAAATTCCAAAGTAGCACCGTAGTTTTTGTAGTTTTCTGCCAGCCATTCGACCAAAGGTTGCTCCTCAACAACCTCCATTTCTGTGCCAGTGGCCTTGTCAAGATTATAGGATTTGTCTTCCTGTTCAGGTTCAGCAAATCTCAAAACCTGGTTGTCTTCGGAGTCCTTAAACACATATCTTATAGTTTCCAAGTTCTCGAAAATGATCAGGGTTTCAACGGCACCTAGATCAAGGGCTTTGAGAGTATCATCAATACCGTAGCAGAACTTACCAGTGTCCTGAGAGATTTCGTCGAAGTAGTCTGTGATCAGTTTCTTTTCCTGAATGAACTTGACATTAGCCAGAGATTCGGCAGAGAGTTCGATAGCTTGGTTGAAACCGTTTTCACCACCGTAAGAAATATCGACAATCTTGACAACTCTTGAGGCCAATCTCTGGTCAAAGAGTTCAGATTTAGCCAAATCGGTCTTGAAGTCTGCGGAACCAGCCAAAATCAAACCTTTGACATTGGGCCTGTCGTTTGTGATGAAGTTCTGCACAGCAACTTCCGCCACTTTCCTGACGTAGTTGTGTCTTTTTTCCTCTCTCAAACGAGCGAAACGGACAGCGGACTGACCACCTCTTCCGTGCTTCTTTGGTAAGTCCACGGTGAACTTGTGTAGCACAGTTCTGGTGTTACCAGAAAGTAAACCGAAAAGGGTTCCCTGACCATCCATGACAATGAAACCAAATTTATCATCGGCTTCCAGTAGCTCAGAAAGCACCTCAGTGTGAAACTTGTTGTCACACAGGTAAAGCGACGTGTTGATGGGCTTGTAAGGCTCAATGTCAATTGTGACCTTCTTTTCTTTGCCTTCTTCAGTGATAATATCACCACAGTAAAGGACCAATCCGTTGGGAGGCACTTTGGTGTATAATTTCAGCTTCTGTTGCGTCGATGTGATGGCACCCAGAACGGACAAACGGTTAACTCTCGACTTGATGTTCGATGCGGTACCGTACTCATCTGTCAACATCCTCTGGATAAAAGAGATCTGGCCTTTTGGAGGAATGACCAACGAAATCATCGAAGTACCATTGCCTCGCGCTTTCTCTAGACTTCTGATCAGCTTCTTGACCTTCCAAATGGCAATATTTTTCTCAGCTTCGGTTTCCATCTTTAGTTGATCACTCTTGCAATCCTAGGAGTTGGGCGGATGAGTTATAACTACACTCATGTTCGGGCATCCTGGCTTGAATAGTTTCTTAAAATTTTTTACTAAAAGAAAGCATGCTAATTTGCATCATTATGAACTAAAACTCATATATGCGGAAGTACTCATGAAAATGAGTACTTCATAATGAAGAGCTTATGGATTAAGAGTTCTAAGACAGATTCCGTCGAGAATCTACATTTCAGTAGGTGAGACAGATGAATTCATATCATCTCTTCGAATACTTAATTAGCAACCATTAATACCTAGTGCCCAAAATAAAAAAAATTATAAAACGAGGCTTGCTTGAAGAAGAAGGGAAAGACGATGAAGGGTAAAAGGAAACGTGAAATAATAATCAGATGTGGAGATGGGTGACGGTTATGTTTCGATATCGCTGTCACTCAAAAAGTCGTATTCGTCAAGTTCCGAATCGAAGCCTCTGTGAGAATCATGCCTAGAGCCTTCGTTGGTTACGGTGTTGCTGATGATGTCCTCGTCTTCCAGCGAATCTGGACCCAATTCAGGGGCCTCGCGAGCCTCAGTGTAGACAGAATTTTGAATATCGAGCATGAGAGGGGGTCTCAAAAATATGGCTGAGCCGCCTGAGGAAGTGCCAGTAAAGATGACTTGATCCTCATGGTCGATAAGATCAATCTTGCAGGTGTTGGCCATGGAAAAATTGTCTATCAGGCCCCGACAATTGAAGTTCAAGGTTTTGTAGCTGCCCTTCTGGAATTCATGGGGTCCTACGTGAAGGGTGCACTTCACCGGGAAAGCGCCCTGTGGTTTGAAATACTGGAAAACAAGTCTGGTTCCGCTAGGCACAGAAGTGGGGCCCTTGTTCAAAAGCCGGAAGGATATGACATGGTCGCGCTTGCTCATTTCGACTTCGATCAAGTCCTCCTCTGCCTCCTCCCCGCGCGCAGTCTCGACTGAATCATCGAGCGAGGCACCGTTCCTTGAAGAGAGATAGAGCTCGATGGCATTGTGTAATTCAGCAGCTTGGCCGCCCACTTTTGCCAGTAACTCCTCGTATTTCTCATGGTGGTCAATCAGTTGCATCAGTTCGTCAGCTGTCTTAATATTCGAAAAAAATTCGATCAGTTTGGTGTTTTCCTCGGGAATGTCAATCACCACATCCTTTTCGGAGCTGTTGACTCCGAACTTGGAACCGCTATTGTTGGATACCGGATCCGCGTTGAGCTTGGACCATAATTTGTTGATATCGGCATCTGGTGCGTTGATTTGAACAAGATTGTGGTACTTCTTATGCGTACCCGTCTCAACTCCCATCACCACGCAATCGGAGCACAAATCGTAATTGTAGCAGTACAAGCATTTGTATCTGGGACCCTTGATGTAACCTTCCTTGGATGAGTGCTGGCTTGATGATGGAACGCCGTTCTGAGGCTCGGGGTGACACCCATCACACACCACTTGATAATGAACAGTTTTGTAATGCTGGGCGTTTAGGTCGGGGGTTTTGTGCTGTGAAGGGGCCTTTTTCTGTTGGCTATTGTTAAGCGAAACCTCGAGCTTCTGCATGGACTGAATAAGGTTGTCCAACTGCTCAGCCGGAATTGACACCGATCTGGAGTCAACCTTTTTGTCATCTGCTTCAGAGCCAGTGAAGGCACTTATTGCAAAGTTCGATTTTTCAGTGACGGCAACGCCCACTTTGGCCGCTTTCAAGGTCTCGAACTGTGCTTTCAACTGTGCGATATCATTGCTGGATCTCAAGGAAAAAACTCGGTTCATGTTGAAACTGCAATTTTCGTAGTATACTCTCCCGGACAGAATAGCGTTATCAACGCCGCAGTTAGTCTTGATGATCTTATCTAGATCCTCCCGGTTGATTTCTGATGGTCTGGCCCATATTTGGCGCCTCTCTGGCTCCGAATCCGAATAGAGATATAGATACAAAGGACAAAGGTCCTCTGATGCCGTGTTTTCCATAGCTTCTGAACTTGTTTAGAATCGACGTAAGTTTAAAGGAACCGAGTTCTTGTGTGTGTTAACTTCTCAAGGAGGATCAAGGATGACTTTGGGGTATCTCTTCTTATCTTAACCATTGACCCCTCCCTCTTTCGTATGTAAGCATGATCGTGGAAGATTTCGATGGCCCTACTCACGAACGGAACAATGATGAAGAATCATGAGAGGTGGGCGGAGCATCTTTCATCCATGCCTAGAGAGCCTGTGATTGACAATTGACTGTCTTCAGTGGGAGGTCGGGCAGATTCATATTTTTGTTGCAGATTTGGTCATAAATGATGCAGTTTGATTGAGTCGTTTGTTCTTATGATGATGCAATAGCCGGTGGCTTGGTAGCTGTGCAGCTCGAATCTCGAGCACAAGTTGGCTAGATGCGTGGCGTGGTAGTCTTGTTAGACATATGCTTGTTGCTGGATGCAGGGGTGCAGGTAAAAAATCTGGTTTCGGGATGTGCAGGGCATTTGAGCGGAAAGGGTTGCGGATTAACGGATACAGTCGCACTTGGTGGAACCAAACTAGGTTCATGGTAAAGTATCTTCAGATTCTGAACCCAAAGGAGGACCACTTGCCATATTGTTTCGTTGTGGCATTTTTCTTATGAGCGTTAGAGTGTCTTTCTCAACTTCTCACTGGCTGTTTGTTGGCAGTTACGGGGAACGTCGGCACATGTAGGATGGGTTTTTTGAGCCAGATGACCTTTGCTAATGAAGTGTTAGAAAACTTAACGGTGACCACTACGGTAAATAAAGCTTTTGAGGAGAAACTGTGGTCCAGGAATTGAAATTCAGGCTGGATGATTACCACTGAAGCTTGTTATCACCATTGAACAGATTTATAGCTGATAATTTGCATTGTTGTCTTTGTATACACGGACGTGTTTATATGTTTTAGGCCTCAAGAGGAATATTGAAAAATAATTAAAAGACATCTATTGATATCGCGAGCATGGTATAATAACAAATACCTGAAGAATAATACTATATTACCTCTGCATTCATCAAGGTAAAACCTTTGCTCAACAATCAATTGGTATGCTAGTTATAGAGAAATAGAAACCTGCTGCTCTGATATTATATTACTTGTGAATGTTAAATTAAACTTATATTAGGATTGTAAAGGTTGGGTTGAAAGTAATCAGGAATAGCTAAACTGGCGCACTAACGTTTGGCCTCTGGTTCAAAGTCAGGTGGGTTGAAAGAGAATGTAGATCTGCTCTTTTCATCGTAACCAGTAAATTCATCACTGACTTTAACACCATTGGTCTGAGCTAGTAAGATTTGCTGAGTAGAAAGGCCAAAAGGATCCTTTGCGATCCATAAGATTGGTTCAGGTTCCGTTACGGAAGGATCTGTGTAGGCAGTCTCAGTGTAGCCCTTCTTGTACTCAATAGCAGCGTTATAGACGTGAGGAAGGCTTCTACGCACAGCGGAAAACTCGTATCTCTTGTATGGCATAAAGAAAGAAGTGACCTTGTCCTTCCAGCTCATGTTAGCAGTCTGGTTTGGAGGGAAAGCCTTAGGGTCTTGCGTCACAGCGTTGGCATCCGAAAAAACGTTGCCTGCGTCGGCGTTAATTACGACGGCACCGTTAGCGTCAACTGATTTGTGAGCATTCTCGTTAGTGTCCAAACCTTCCACGTCACCATAGCTAAACTTGTGAAACTCTTCATCTTCTGGGACAAAGTTAGGTTCTTCGACATTGCTACCGACCTTGCCACTGCTAGAGGAATGACGTTTCTGATCTGAATCGGAAGTCTGTTTTTCAAGGTCACCTTCATTGTCGTCATCAGATAAGATTCCAGCTCTCTTCAAATCGGCAGAAGTTGCAGGTTGAAGAACACCGCCTGTTTCATTCTCTTCCAGGTCGTGCTTGAATTTCAGGCCAGTCTCCTTAATTTCACTCAACCCTTGGTCCTTGGAAGGATAGAAAAATGTGCTTTCACCCCTCGCGTATCTGATCGCACTCAAGGGCACACTATCGAGTAGTGGGAAGAATCTTCTTTGGAAGTACAAGTGGCAGAGAACAGTAAAGGCAAGGAAAACAGCTTCTAGTACAACAGGGCCCCATGTCTTGGCCATCACGAATAGCCCAATGAGACAGATTTGGGCCAGATAGAGGCCTACAAACAACTGGAATAAAGCTCTGGCGTAATTCCTGCCTCTCAGGTCGAATGAGAAGCCGAAAACATAGTTCAGAACATAGGTGTAAGCCAAGTAGAACAAGCCAAAAGCAATAGTGGAGAAGAGCAAAATGATAGGCGCGATGAGTGCGTAGCAGAAGGTGATGCTAACCAAAAACTCCATTGCAGGGAAGAGAACACCCCAAGTGGGTTTAGCCAGCGTGTTGAAACGATTCCATTTTTGCCTAGGAGTCGAGTCTAAGACTCTTCCGAGAATTTTGCTCAAGATCAGGTTTACCATTTGGAACAAAACGCCACTCGACTGGGCCAGACCCGTTAAGAGGAAGTATAGAATGTAAAAGTTCGAGGCATTGGGTAATCTTTTAGCTAGAATGGTCATTGCTGAACCGGGATCATCAATGATATCTCCAATGGCGCTGACCGCGGAGGAAAAGCAAGTAAAGACCAGGAACACCTGAATAACCAGAAAAGCGTAATACCAAGCCTGACAATATAGGTCTTGTTCTTGTACAGTCATGCAACCGCCGATAGATCCTAATTTTTTGATAAAAACCGGGACGAAAGACATCAACATCGACAAAGCAACAATAGGCAGTAGACCTGTGATCAAACCGAGTAAAACCTTGGGCAAGTTGTTGATAAATTTCAAAAAGGTTAGATGTTTGATCAAAAAGTTAATATTGGAGATGGCACCAACAACTGCAACGGGAATGGCCCAAAATATAATCATCAAAACCAGAATACTGTTTGCAACGGTGCGCTTAGACATTCTAACTTTCTTGGAGAGACCCATGTTCCCCCACACAATATCCTCTGGAGCACAGTTGATGAGACATTTATCGTAAGACCCTTTGTCGAGAATATATTTGACAGACTGATAGGCCCTTTGGGCGTCAAGTTGGCCTTTGAATTCAAGGAAACAGGCGCCAACCTTGTCTCCGGCTTCCCAGGACTGTTGCTTCTCAGTGATTTCCTCGTTCAGTTCACCAATGCGCTTGGCACAGTACTCAAGAGTGTCAACTTTCTCGCCACCAATGAATGGCAAGGGAATTTTACCCAAACGGTGAGTAGGTCTCTTGTTGTGGGGAATATAAGTTTGCAAGTCATCCTCAGGCTTGTTAGCAATTAGCTCTTCGAGTTTGCCCTTCTTCTCGGCCTTTTGTCTGACCTTGAGCGACTTTTGAATGACTTTGTTCATGGCATTCTCGTACTTGTGTGCGAGTTTGGTCCTTTCCTGGACCAACTCTTGCAGCTCTTTGGTGTTGTGGGCAAACACGACATTGGAGCAGTTTTGGAAACGTTTCTGCATCTCGGCTTCATTGTTGAGATCCGAGGAAAGCTCGGTGAGAACGACGGTGCGAGAGGAAATCAAGCCGTCGTACAAGGGACTGGTCTGGATGGCGTGTCTCAACGACACGTAGTAGTATAGCTCCTTGAAGATGATGTAGATGACCAGACCGAAGAACAGCCACGAAAGGAAAACGTGAGCGTAGTATCTGTTTTTGTTTTTCACGTTACCAAACGCCATGATCTCGAACCCCGATTGGTTATTGCCATTGGAGATATTGACGGGCAGAAGAATAGGGAACAGGATCAGACACCCCAGCATGGAGATGCTGCCGAAAATGGCTAGATACCGCAAGAACAGGTAGCCGTCGATACCAGCGTGCTGCATGAAGAAAGAATTGGGTTTGCTGAGCAAATAGGTGATCCATGCGAAACGGCCCGCGGGAACTTCCTCGGTGCGCTCTTCCTCGCGAATGGTCATAATGTCAGGCAGCGACCGGGGCTGGTAAACACGTGAGTTCTTGGGACGAAGTAAAGTAAACAACAGCACAAAGACACAGAACACGATAAGATTGGGAATCAACACAGTCACGAACGCCGAAGTTGACGATGGCGAATTACTGGTGTCTCCAGCCATACTGTGTGTATATTTTCTATTGTTGTTTTGCGAAGATCAAACTAAAACTCAATGTTCGTATTCTGGGGACTATACGAGACTGGATGACACTGGACAGACAAAACTGGTCGAAACTAGGTCTAGAAAGACGAATAACTCGCAATGTATAAAGAAAATTTCAAACACCCGAAAAATACTCCTTGCGATGACCCTTGTAAAACAATTAGCAATATTCTGATACACTTTTATATTTGCTTACACTTGTCTTCCTTACAGGGCATCCCTTTAATACGAAAATCAAAACTTTTTTTTTTTCCCTTTCTACTACGAAGCCTTGCGCATCGCAGCGATGACATACTACTGCAGAAACATGGCTCGGCCTTCTTAAAATGCACTGCCGAACTCCTACACTGCTACACTTTCAGAGGGTATGAATTATGTGAGTGATGCGAGTAATGCAAGGAATGCTTAAGAAGACGTTCTCTTAGAACTGGTTACGAGGTGTTGCAGTAGGCAGCACGGTGCATTGCACAGGGACTAGGAAGAGAAAAAATTTGTCGTGGAACGAAGCAAGCTGTACGTGTTCTTTAAAAAGATGGGAAGGGGTGGGCGGGTTGGTCGATGATACGTGTTTGAAGGATGGGAAGTGGGTGGGCTGCGGTTTTTCTGGGCAATTGAAGAAAAGCGATGAGCGATGAGGTCAAAATCAGGGCTTAGGATGAGCAGGTGGGTAGGAACGGGGTAGCAAGGAGGAAGTTAGATAGTAAGGGGAGTAGTAAATATAGAAGTAGAGGTGGGTAGAGGAAGAGAGAGGGGTAATGCTACGGAATATGGGTTTATCGATGCAGATGGATGAAATTGGATGAAAATGAATGAAATTGGATGAAATTGGATGAAAGTCTGATGGATGAAAAACCTGCGGAACTGGGGTAATTGATGTTGGCTGTAAGCAAATGGTACGCAATCTGCATGATTTGTTGTACTACTACATGGATCCACGCAATTTCAATGGTTTGTCAATTTCAGTAGACAAGAATTGCGGTTGCTCATCTATGTTATTGACACATTAAGTGATAGACGTCATAGCCACCATCAAATGACAAACTCCATAGATGTCACACTGTTTGCAACCCCGTAAATCCGTACTAATCGTTAAATTTTCATTACAAAATATCTATAAGGTAAGCAGCATCTGTCCGCCACCTATTCTATCATAGCCACGGTGCTCAGAATTCAGCATCTCTTGGCTTAGTTCTTGGCAACGTGCTCAACCAAGTCGACAACTCTGGTAGAGTAACCGTACTCGTTGTCGTACCAGGAGACAAGCTTCACGAACTTTGGCGACAACATAATACCGGCGGAGGCATCGAAGATGGAAGAGTGAGTGTCGCTCAAGAAGTCAGAGGACACAACGGCGTCCTCAGTGTAGCCCAAAACACCCTTCATGGCGCCCTCGGAAGCCTTCTTGACGGCAGCCTTGATCTCATCGTAGGTGGTCTCCTTGGCCAACTTGACAGTCAAGTCAACAACGGAAACATCGACAGTTGGAACTCTGAAAGCCATACCGGTCAACTTACCTTGCAGAGCTGGCAAGACCTTACCGACAGCCTTGGCGGCACCGGTGGAGGATGGGATGATGTTACCGGAAGCGGTTCTACCACCTCTCCAGTCCTTCTGGGATGGACCGTCAACAGTCTTCTGGGTGGCGGTCAAAGAGTGCACAGTGGTCATTAGACCCTCCTCGATACCGAAGTTGTCGTTGATGACCTTGGCCAATGGAGCCAAACAGTTGGTGGTGCAAGAAGCGTTCGAAACGATGTTCTGGCCCTTGTACTCGGACTCGTTAACACCGACAACGAACATAGGAGCAGTGGAAGAAGGAGCGGTAATGACAACCTTCTTGGCACCAGCGTCGATGTGCTTCTGGGCAGAGTCCAACTCCTTGAAGACACCGGTGGAGTCGATGGCAATGTCGACGGAGAGCTTACCCCATGGCAATTGAGCTGGGTCTCTCTCTTGGAAGACAGCGATCTTCTTACCGTCGATGATCAAGTCGTTACCCTCGAAGGAAACGTCACCGGCGTATCTACCGTGGGTAGAGTCGTACTTGAACATGTAGGCGGCGTAGTCGACAGAGATGAAAGGGTCGTTGATGGCAGCGACGGCGATGTCCTTTCTGGCTAGAGCGATTCTTAGAACCAATCTGCCGATTCTGCCGAAACCGTTGATAGCGACTGTGGTGACCATTTTTTGATTGAAATTGATGAGTAGAGTTTGAGTTCGATGCGAGTTCGATGGGGAGTTAGAAGAAGAGATAAGTAATGGAGGAGAATATGAGAGAAAGACAGTGGGTTTAAATACTGAGTGATGGAGATTTACAGAGAGATTTAAAGCAAGATTGTTGTAAATAATGGTGGTGGTAGTGGTGGTGGCGAAGAGCTGTAGAAGCTGCAGAAGCTTTAGAAAGAGAGCAGTAAACGTGGTGTGAAACATGATGATTATTGCGTGTGAGAAGCACACGGAAAGAAAAAAAAAAAAAAAAAGAGACCAGAATAAGGTGGTTTGAGGGCCACGACAGTTTATGGAGTCTTTTCTCTCGCGATTCGGAGTTTACGGCAGGCGCAGTTGTGCTGGAATATGGGTCGGTCGACCCATACGATGCAACTGGTGGTGAGCAGATGAGTTGGATGGATATGTGGAAAAAGAGGAAGCTGAGGGAGCGTTGCTTTTTTTCATCGGGGGGAGCCCTTTCTTTTCTTTTTTCATCTTTGTGTTTCCAGGAACAAGATGTGTGCTCGTCCAAAACGATGACAGACGACTAGAAATATTTCACGTGCGAAACGACTACAAGAAAACGTGACCGCACCTCAACACAACCCTTACGGTACCCAAAACAGGGCCCCGCAGTTGCGCCAAGAAAGGATGAATGGAGACGGATTATTGGCGAAAGGGGAGCATGTAGAGCAAGTAGAGCAAGTATATATGGACGAGAGTTTGCGAGAGTTTACGAGCCCTGGGGCGAAGCGTGGAGATGGTTTCTTTGTAAGTTGTATGGCTGTTACAAACACTTGAAGCCGTGAAACATGCTCTAAAAGCCCATTTCCTGACACGGGCGGCAGCACGTGGCCGACGGGTTACACACAAAGAGAGAGCCGGATCCCGTATCACATCGCACGTGGCGGATCGCGGTCAGGGCTATACCCGTTCCGATCGTTTCGTACGCACAAAGTCCATCACCAGACCCGCACAACCGAAGCGAACCCCCAAAAAAAGAAACGCGCGCCCGACCCCGCGCCCGCGGCCCGCGCCCCTATTTCTTTCTTTTTCCCGATGCCGCTGGCTTCGTCTTCAACTGACTCGAGCTTCCGGTGTACGTAAGCAGAAGAATAGAAACCATCACCGGAAATCGCCAAACCCACTGAGTTGGCACCACTACCACGGTGTTAAGTGGTGCAATGGTACGAGAGAGAAACAGAGGTGGTGCGGTATCTGGCACCGGTGGTGGTGCGACATGCGACATTTCTCGCCATTTTCTGGAATGGGCAGGCTCCTAACACCCACAACAGCCCGTTCCCCCGCTCACAGCGTGGTGGTAATCGAAAATCAAGCAGAGGTGGGCCAGAAAGGTATAAAAATGCAGGACAGGTCAGTGGAATTTTAATTCTCGTTCATTCGTTCTTATCTCTCCACTACTATACTCATCGTATACTATTCCCCCCAATTAACACAATAATCGAAATGTCTGCTCCAGAAATCCCAAAGACCCAAAAGGCTGTTATCTTCTACGAAAACGGCGGTCCATTGGAATACAAGGACATCCCAGTTCCAAAGCCAAGTGCCACCGAGCTTTTGATCAACGTCAAGTACTCCGGTGTGTGCCACACTGACTTGCACGCCTGGAAGGGTGACTGGCCTTTGCCAACCAAGTTGCCTCTGGTCGGTGGTCACGAGGGTGCCGGTGTCGTTGTTGCCATGGGTGAGAACGTCAAGGGCTGGAAGATCGGTGACTACGCCGGTATCAAGTGGTTGAACGGCTCTTGTATGTCGTGTGAGTCTTGTGAGTTGAGCAACGAGTCCAACTGTCCAGAGGCTGACTTGTCTGGTTACACCCACGACGGTTCTTTCCAGCAATACGCTACTGCCGACGCTGTGCAGGCCGCCAAGATCCCACAAGGTACCGACCTTGCTGAGGTGGCCCCAGTCTTGTGTGCCGGTATCACTGTTTACAAGGCTTTGAAGTCCGCCAACTTGAGCGCCGGTGACTGGGTTGCCATTTCTGGTGCTTGCGGTGGTTTGGGTTCTCTATGTATCCAATACGCCACTGCCATGGGTTACCGTGTTCTAGGTATCGACGGTGGTGCTGAGAAGGCCGAGCTTTTCAAGCAATTGGGCGGTGAGGTTTTCATCGACTTCACTACCTGCAAGGACGTCGAGGGTGAGATCATCAAGGCCACCAACGGTGGTGCCCACGGTGTCATCAACGTCTCCGTCTCCGAGGCTGCCATTGAGTCCTCCACCAGATACGTCAGAGCCAACGGTACCGTTGTCTTGGTCGGTCTACCAGGTGGTGCCAAGTGCAGATCTGACGTCTTCAGCCACGTCGTCAAGTCCATCTCCATTGTCGGTTCTTACGTCGGTAACAGAGCTGACACCAGAGAGGCTTTGGACTTCTTCTCCCGTGGTCTAGTCAAGTCTCCAATCAAGGTTGTTGGCTTGTCCACTCTACCAGAGGTGTTCGAGAAGATGGAGAAGGGCCAAATCGTTGGTAGATACGTTGTCGACACCTCCAAATAAGCTAACTGCTTGTTTTGAACAGAGTGTGTGTTGCTTGACAATACTTTTTTTATCTATCTTCCTTTCCCACTTCCCAATGTTTTTAACGTTTCTCTAGATTATGTTACGAGTTAATGATACAGATGCCTAGTAATAAAGCTTTCATTTTACTATAATTATTGTCTTTACAATTATTGTCATCATCAAAAGTGACAGATGTAAGTGTTTGGGATTGCCTTTTGAGCTTTTTGAAAAGTACTCACAACTGAGCATGAACTGCCCAATGGACTGCCTCAATATTCGCTATCATCACCATCCATCATAAGCTCATCGCGAGCTCATCGCTTGCCAGTTTCCTCAATTAATTAAACTCTTCCACCAAATCATCAGATACGAACACTGTAAAATTTTCAATCCTTCCCTGATCAAAGCGCCAACAACTATATATCCAATCGCTACATATTGGTACCAAACTCCCGACGCCCCCGAGCTTATGTTCAGTAGATTCTGCAACGCTGCCCGGCTGGTGGTTTCCAAGAGCAGCCCCAGTGCTCGTCTCTTTTCTTCGCGTGTTTTCCTCGCTAAAGACTACGAGCTCCAACAGACCCGGATTGTACCTAAGCTCACCACTTTCTACTCCGCAAATCCACACCATGAAGACCGCGTTGATAGATTAGAGGCAATCCTCAGAAAATATGTCAAGTTGCCAACGGTTCAGGTTGCGCCAAGCGACAAACCCGCGTGGCTCTCCTTTTCTGAGTACGCCCTTATAGGTGGTGGTACGCGTCTCAAACCTATTCAGTATCAGCAACTGGTGACGCTGTTGAACCGTTTGCATGCCATTGACCCGGAATTGGTCAATGATGAGATCACCTCCGAGCTCTCACAATATCACAAAAAAACCAAGCTCCATGCTTCTCAGGTGTCCTTGAAAACGCTAGACGAGTTTGGCAGAAGTGTGGCTGTTGGCCGCAGAAAGACCTCCACCGCCAAGGTCTATTTGGTGCGTGGCACAGGCGAAATACTCGTCAACGGAAGGCAGCTCAACGACTACTTTGTCAAGATGAAAGACCGCGAGTCCGTTGCATACCCTCTGCGTGTGGTCGATAGCATTGGCAAGTACAACGTATTTGCAACCACCTCTGGAGGTGGTATCACAGGCCAGGCCGAGGCTCTCATGCATGCCATCGCCAAGGCCCTTCTAGTTTTCAATCCCCTGCTGAAACCAAGACTTCACAAGGCTGGTATGCTCACGAGGGACTACAGACATGTCGAGAGAAAGAAGCCTGGTAAGAAGAAGGCTAGAAAGATGCCAACCTGGGTCAAGAGATGAAATAATAAGTTACGCAAAAAAAAAAGGTTCTTGTACATATATATACGTATCCAACCACCCCCCTTCCCATACCTTCCCTGCCATTTTCGGTATATTGGAGTTTGCAAGGCTTTGTAACCTCTACCTTCTTGTGGGGCGTGAATGTCCTTCTGTCGTATTATCTTGAAGTTTCTGCCGAAGAAGTTCTTGCAAATCCTTCGATTTCCGTAGCATGAGCATCAGATCATCCACAACTATCGTCTCACGCCCAGCATGTCTCGCGAACGCCTCCAAATCGCCTCCAACATCTACTAACTGCGTAAAGCACAACTCCACTAGTGCATTTATAAATTTTGGAGAGTAATTTATGTTAGGCGGCAGCTCCCCTTTCACTTGTTGTTCTAAGCAGTACCATAGCTTACCTTTAAGCTGTGTGATCAACTGCTGCTTTTGTTCATTGTCCTTTTGGCTCATTCCACTTTTATTTGCTTGCTCGAGACGCCTTCGATCACTTAGAAATAATCAAATGACTATATTCTTTAAATCCTCCCTTTTAAAGTAAAAAGTCAAAAATATTGCAGAATTTTGAGATATACTACTCTTCGGATACCCATTAGCGCCTACAACTAAACTTGGTATATTTGCAAAGCGTGTTTGAGTGTTTTTAGGCCTCTTCCGGTTGTTTTTTCAGTACCTTACACATTCCTTTCAGTTCAATCATGAACAAGTTCACTGTCACTTACGGCCTAATTCCACCTCCAAGTGAAAATACACATGAGGCGCATATACTGCCTGTGACAAAGATTATCAATCCTAGCAATCCTTCCAACTTCGTTCTGACATCCGGCAGGGATGGCACAGTCATTAAGCATACGTTTACAAATGGGAGTTGGCAGCGCCTTAAAATGCAAGTCAACAGCGATTGGGTTAGCGATATGGTGGAGATAGATGAGCGTAAATTCATAGTGGTGAGCCACGATTTTTTCGTCTCACTCCTTACCTTGGGTGCCGACGATGATACATGGAGTACAGAAATTATAGGATATCATGATGACTACGTCAAGTGCGTAGCGTTTCTTGGAAGGACAGATGATAGCAGCGTAAAATTTGCTACATGCGGACTTGACATGAAGATTAAGATATGGCTTTTGAAGGATAGCCGCAATTGCACTTTACTTCATACCTTCGATAACCACCAGCCTCTTGAGACAGGCTCGCTTTATGCGTTGGTTGCGATTACTGGCGGCAGCTTACCATTTGATTTGATTGCTGGTGACAACAACGGCAACCTCATTTTAATTTCTAGTTCGACTGGAAAGCAATACGCAGTGATTTCAGCCCATGCTACGAACATAAAGCTCATTCACCTAATGGATAATGATACCAAGATTTTAAGTACGAGCTCAGATGGTATGTTAAAGTTATGGGATCTTCAAAAACTGGGCAAAGAAACAATTGATGATGCTCTGATACATTCTTGGAAATGGGCGGCCCCTGTGTGGAGCATTGAAGGATCGAACTTTCACGACTTCTTTGTCGGTGATTCGAGAGGTGCAATAACTCACATAGACTTCTCAAATGGGGAATGGGAAGCACCAAAATTGCAGACAATCGTGCCACCACCAGATGAGAACTGTGGAGGGATTTTAGCATTACGTCGCTCAGAAAAAGGAAAACTCTGGTATTCATATTCCAGTTGCTCCAATTTGTGCACAGTGGACCTCGAGACAAGAGAAATAGGGAGGCTAGAAGGAGGTAGCGCTCTTTTGAGGTGCTCGTTGCTAACCAACAGACGGCATGTCATAACGCAAAACACGAAAGCTGTTATTCAAAAATGGGACATTATCTCTTGCGAACTGTTAGATACTTTTGACTCCGACGCAGGAACGTTTGACGAGGTGGTATTGAAGTCCAACACCAAAGAGGTTTGGCCGCATTGGTGCTCTGTTTCAATAAAGACCGGAAAGCTATTTGTTAAGCTCACACAAAAGTTTCTGAGCACTGAGGTGTACGGCAGTGCTCTTCAGCAATATACCACGGTCAACAAAGTAGACCTTGAGATTGACAATCGCTACAATTTGGGCTTAGTTGCAATTAATTCTCTTCTGAATGAATTTATAAATTATATTCTGGAGAAAGACAAACTGTTCCGAAAAGACCTGGTTTCAAAAAAGAGCTCTGTCCCAGGATCTCCTGCTCAGCCTCCCACCGACAGTACATCAAGCGAGCCTGGTCGTCCTAATGTTAAAGAAAAGAGAAGGCTTTCTCTGTTTACCAAATTCACTTCTAGTGACAAGCAGCCTGCCACTCCAAATTCTCAAGCAAGCACACCTCTTTTAAACACAGAAGATGAGCTACCTGTCGACGATCAGTTACTTCTACCTCCGCCAGCTACGGCACCGCCGGAAAGCGGGACACCCAAGTTCCCTAAAGCCGAGCACTCTCAGCCACCTGCACTTGCGAAAAGATCTGCAAGTTCGGGAT
The DNA here is from genome assembly GCA_030580015.1 of Lachancea waltii. NCBI lineage: Eukaryota > Fungi > Ascomycota > Saccharomycetes > Saccharomycetales > Saccharomycetaceae > Lachancea > Lachancea waltii. The sequence goes on along the minus strand of JAKTSC010000007.1, from coordinate 25,048 downwards.
CGCTGCTCACGCAAAAGTTTAAGATGTTTTCCAACACTAATAGCTCGCAAGCATTGACTAGAAGCGATGCTGAGGACACGGTCATCAAACACACCCATCATGAGACGTCATCTATACCCCGCACTCCAGGAGATGATCCAGGAGGCCCAAATAATCAGCAAATGCCTGTCAGCCGGCAAGATACAGAGGCTGCTAAATCTGACGATAGTGGTTCTACAGCTGACGACACCGAAAAGAAGCATGAGCATCTGTCGGACTTTTTGGCCGACCTTCGCGCTGAGTATGTCAAAGAGTATGACCCTAGCGCATCAAGCTTCAAGTTGTTGGGCAAGAAAGTACCCCCATCGAAGATCAAAAGAGACAACGATTCCCCAATCATCGATATAAAAACAGGCGTACTACTATCGGTCAACCGCTGGAAGGAAGGATCATGTGGCGACGCGGTGTGTTTTTCCACCTTTCTACCCGCTCCTCACAACAAACAAGACCTCAATGTCTCGGACTGCGAGGAAAGTAGGCAAAAAGTGCAAATGTTCCAGAATCTTGAGTCCAATCTCCCTTATTGGATGGCTCAGGCTCTATTCAAAGGCGACAAAACGAGCTGCGACTATCCCAAACTAACCTTCGTGCTGAAACCTTGGCAAGATCCCGACTCTCCCCCACACTCGGGGAATGCGTCTTCCAATGACCAGTCGCAACCCCAAGCATCTCATCATCATCATCACCTATCTTTCCACCGGAGTAAAAACGGTGATCAAGGCCCCAAACCGCTTCCTACAGTCTCAGAAGCCTATACAAAACTGCATGCTCCAAGTGTCATCAAGATCAAGAAGGTGCTCTTATATGTCGTCGATCGTTTCGAAACAAAAACACTTGAAATGAAGGCAAAAACTCCTGCGTCCGATTGGCTTGAACTCCTTTGCAAGAATCAAGTCTTGGACAACGACCTCGCTCTAAGCAGTGTCAAGACTTTATACTGGAAATCTCAAGGTGATATTGTCCTAGAATATCGCAAGAAAGTCAGCTCTTCGGCTTGAAGCAAACAATGTTGGCTAAATATGGCCACAATGAGAGCCTAAGCTTGTCGGCAATGGCTATTTTTTGTTACCAGCTGTTGAGAAGCGGTTTCTTTTGAGCTCATCGGCTGTCTTGAGAATAACGATCAACGAAAGAAGTTCATGTAAAAAAAATTTTAAATGTTCATGTCATCTCGAAAGATGAACAGGATCGAGGCCAATTCATAATAGTATTTTAAAAGCTCTGTAGCTAGACTTGAGGGAGCAAGATGGATCAAGAGAATGAAAGGAACGTTTCTAGACTATGGAGAGCCTTCAAGACGGTAAAGGAGATGGTTAGAGACCGTGGGTACTTTATTACACAGGAAGAGATCGATTTGTCTCTTGAGGACTTCAAGGCCAAATACTGCGATTCAATGGGCCGTCCACAGCGTAAGATGATGTCTTTCCAATCGAATCCGGTGGAGGAATCACTAGAGAAGTTTCCAAGCATGGGCTCTCTGTGGGTTGAATTCTGCGATGAGGCCTCAGTGGGCATCAAGACCATGAAGAACTTTGTTATTCACATTAGCGAAAAGAACTTCCAGACTGGTATCTTCGTGTACCAGAACGGTGTGACACCCAGTGCGATGAAGTTGCTGCCATCTGTCGCACCAGCCACGATCGAGACGTTCCACGAGGCGGCTTTGGTTGTTAACATCACTCACCATGAGTTGGTGCCCAAGCATATCAAGTTGAGCGACGAGGAGAAGAAAGAACTTCTCAGAAGATATAGACTGAAAGAGTCCCAACTTCCCAGGATTCAGAGGATGGACCCTGTTGCATTGTATCTAGGCCTGAAGAGAGGCGATGTGGTGAAAATTATCAGGAAGAGTGAAACGTCTGGACGGTACGCGAGTTACCGCGTATGTTTGTAAAATAGTGAAAATAGAGAAACAAAAAGGGCTGTAAGAGCGGTAGCTTATAAGAAATGCTGCCATAGTCCAAAAAGCATATTAATCTTTTCTCAAATACGTTTTCAAGAAAATGATTTTGGTTTTAGAATAAAACTTGTAGATGTTTGAGCGCTAGACGAGCTATTTATTGATTACCCAAATCATAAGTTGTTTGTCTACTAAAATACATTGGATTGACTTTTATGAGTAGATTGTTAATTGACAGTAATGTCTACCATTTCAACCCCCATCCCGACAGATGATAATCGTTCTCTGGCGCAAAAGTAGAAGCCAGCTTGCTCCCTTCTAAGTAGCGCCATCCACATAGGGCAATTATTGAGCTGACAGGTCATCAGATGGCTATTGTTCAGGATACGTAACCACAAGTAATTTTCGATGGATTAATAATCCTCCACCGGTCGGGCGCTAGATGAACTTGTTTTACAATGGGGCTAGTCTAGCTCCCATAACAGCATCTACTTTGCCCCTCCACCATTGAACCTCTTGAAGGACAATCTCTCCACTAGGAGGAGTTACCTCAACACCTTGCTTCCCAAGAAATTTGGCGCCTACGGTAATAATAAGACTATCCACAATATCAGGTCTTGACAAAAGTTCATTGATTACAAATGCTCCGCCCTCCACCATAACGGATTGTAAATCATACTCCCCTTTCAACATATGCATTAATGCTAGCCAATCAAAGTCGCCATTAGGTCCTAATGGCCCATTGATGTAAGTGACATCCGGATGCTTTCCGATTATGGCATTTGAATCTTTCACAATAATAATAGGCTTCTTGCCAAGCTTTTGACAATATAGTTCCTGCATTTTTGATCCTTGGTATTTCCATTTGCCATGAGGGTCAATAATAATTGGCCTTGGTGAGTGCTCAAGATCTGTGTCTTTACCCGGTGGGGCCCATTTACAGTTAAGGCCAGCATCATCGGCTAACGCAGTACCACATCCGATGAGTATGGCATCGTGTTGATACCGTAGGTAATGTGTCATTGTTTTAGTTTCGGCATGTGAGATCGTCGTTCTCAGACCTCTACCCTTTGAAATACGAGAATCTAACGATTGCGCATAAGTCAGAGTCACGAAGGGTTTCTGCGGATCTCGATGGGGATTTTCAAATGGCAAAAACTCTTCTAAGAATGAAGCTAAGTCATTCCTAAGGGGAAGGAGACTCATTTCCCGGAAATTACAGTTTCTCTAAAGGCTTCAAAACTAATCGAAGAGTAGTCGCGCATTGAGCGAACATCAAAGGTGGTGATATCTTCTTAGACGGCAGTACCGATTAGATCACAATCTTAAATGACCGAATACTCGTTATCTTCAGCTTCATGTTGGTCGTGATGTTTAACGTTCAGTGAAATATTGTCGTTTCTTACCGACTGGGGTTTGTATTTTTTATTGTTGTGTGCGGATCCCCCAGCTTTGGACTTGCGCTTTCCAGAATAAGGATGATTGGAGCGTAACGAGGACACAGCCGCACTGGACCCACTACCAGTACTTTCGATCGGTAGTTGAACCGTTTTAGATTCATCACGGTCACCACTTTTGGGAGTTTTTGATAGGTTTTCATCTGCGATGGAATTTTCCAGTTTTGCAGCTTCATATTCTTCCAGAGCCAATTGTTTTTCTTCTAGGGCATGGCGTAGCCTCTGGGCCCGTGCTTCCTGTCTCTGAATCCAAGCTTCATGTTCTTTCTGTGGATCTTTGGCGTCGTCGTCATCCAGCTCTAGAATGCTTCTAACCAGATCCCGATCAATACCGTAACCAGCTGTTGCTTTGGCTAATTTCTGGGCTTCAGAAATCCTTGCTTGATCGTGCTGGATTCTCGCGGCCGTTGCTTCTTTTCTTCTTAACTCATCGCGTTCCTTACTTTCGGTGTTCTGAGCCGAGTCCGCCTTTTTCCTCAAATTCTTGATAAACACAGGTTTGTGAAGAACGTACTGATCATCGCTCGAAGAAGAGCTACTCGAACTATCGTCTGAGCTGTTCTCGGACTCTTCTGCGTCTTGGTCTGGTTTCGTAACCGCTGTTGTCTCCTCCTCAGTCTCTGAAAGGTCAACAACGGAATCTGATAGCTGATGGCCACCAGATTCTAACGGTCTCTTTATATTAGAGTTGGGTTGACGTTGCTCAAGGGAAATAGCCTCTCTTGGTATAGGCTCATCTCTTGGCATCTGAACAATGCTTTCCTCATCACTAGACGATTCACTGGAGCTTTCATAAGCCTCCTCATGCTCATTCTTTCGCCTGAAATGTCGAATAGCCATGGTTCGAACAATTAGAGGCCTATGTTCTCAGTCTTACTTCCACTGATGATGGTCAGCCCTACAATGTTCACTGGATATTTGTATATGAGGAAGTGTACGTGTTCCGTGACACTATTGAAAGCGCCAACATGATCAGTTGGATCAAGTTCATCAAGCAACTTCAAATGTGTAAACTACGAGAAAGCTATATACTGTTCAAATTCTAGATGAGACTCAATTGGTCATAATACTGCCCTATGGTTTGCGTGGGCGAAAAAATGTGTAGCTTAGCTTGAGGTGGTTGGAAGTATCTGAAAGATCTACTCAACCTGAACATATATCGAAAAAATTACCATAGGAGGCCTCTAAATCCCTTCCTCTCATGGCAATTACCTTTGTGTTTACGACGCTGTTCGGGCTTTGAGTTCTGAACTTGGCCAGGTTGTTGTTCATCAGGTTGTTGTTCATCAGATTGTTGTTCATCAGATTGTTGTTCATCAGATTGTTGTGAATCAGAATACTTGACGTTGCTTTCTTGATCAGAGTCATATTTGATGAAGTACTCACCGCGGGAACCACGGTAGCCTGTCCCAACTTGATAACTTTCGCCTGGGCTCAGTCTAACAATACCGCGGATGGGAGCATCTTGTTCGGACTCTTGATGTTCTCTAGAAGGTTCCTCCGAGATCCTATTGTTGCTGTGAGAGTCTTCTAGATGATGGTCCCATGGTTTATGGTGGTCTTTAGGTGGCTCCTCTGGGTGGTGCTCCCATGGTTTGTGATGCTCCCTTGGAGGCTCCTCTGGGTGGTTCTCCCATTTCCCGTGGTGGCCTTTAGGTGGCTCCTCTGGGTGGTGCTCCCAAGGTTTGTGATGCTCCCTTGGAGGCTCATCTGGGTGGTGTTGCCAAGGATCGTGGTGCCCTCTAAGGGGCTCCTCTGGATCATGGCGCCATGGGTCAGTGTGATTGAATGCTCCGTGATATTCTTCGCCACTGATGGGCCCAATGTACGCTCTGTCACCAAATCCTCCCACAAAATAAACGTGACTAACGTCAAGCTCAAACCATTGCCCGTCGTGGACCTTGTCATGATCATCTCCAGGTAGCCACCAATGCGCGTCGGGATGACGTCTCAGAAAACACCTATCCAACTCTGCGGAACGCTCCAAAGGCTTGAGTTTTCCAAAATAATTGGCCCTTGGAGAACTCATGGGCGTTTTAAAGTGCCAACGAGGATGTGCTTCCAACGAAGTGGAAAACTTGGAATTTTTGTGCCAGTTCTGGTACGTAGAACTCATATTCAGCAGCAATAAAATGATATTACCATGTTGCGATGTCTCTACACCACGGCAGCTGTCAGACCCCACGAAATATTCCACAAACGACACTGGCTGTCCAGATTCTCGGTCAATTGTATTGGCGTGCAACAAATCTTCCTTAAAGGCCATTTTTCTGGCAATCCTAGCTGCTGCGTGTACGTCCATGTGGTGTTCGGGCTTACCATCTTCACCATGCTCCCCTTTGACTCCTTGTATGCCTACTGCAACTGCAGCTCCTAACTTGAGGAACTTCATGACAATTACTGCTATTTTGAATCGCTAACCCTGGTTAAGTTGTGTGTGTTATGCCAAGAACTTAAACCTCTGCGGGGCGCCATGCGACGAGGCTAAACAGGGTGTACTTAAGATCATGTATAACGTACTACTCTGTACTCGTACTTGTAATCACTGTATGTTACTTGATGATCTCCTTATGCTGGAAGCGCAAGTTCTGTAAGCTTTAGCTATAGATATTGCGCTTATCCTTTTACATTAGAGCATCGGCCCTGCCTTGAAAGAGGAGTTGATAGATTGGGCTTTACTCGCCCAAACAACCCTCTATTCAACTGAGCCAGCTTATACTGAGTCTACGTATAGAGCTGTACAGTCATATAGAGTAGCATATGTTCTTCTGATTCGATGTGTTATTTAGTTGTTGCTCCGGTTGGATAATTACAACAAAGAAATGATTGTCGTACAATGTCGTACAAAGACATACGGTCTTTAAATGAGTTCAAGATCATCAACAGTTGAGTCTTCTAGATATGTTTGAAATAGCAAGAAGTGGCCAGAGTAGCGTCCTAATATGATCAAGTCTACATTAATTTTTAGGGACGATGGTACGTTTTTGGAATCATGACATTGTTGCTGAGTTTCTGGCATAAGTACTAACAGATATTGATGAATAGGTCTTCCACTCTGCTCGTCAGTGGATGACGACACAGACCCGGAACTATCAGAGCAGCGCAAGAAGGTTAAGGTGCTGATATCCAGACTAACTCCAAACTCAGCGGATGAGGCTACTTTGGAAAGCGGGCAGTTTGAAATCCACTACATTCGGGTGAATATGGTGGCATATTTCGTGGTGGCTGAAAAGGGCTACCCTAGAAACCTGGCATTTTCTTACTTGAGAGAGATAGCTCAGGAGTTCGAGCACTCGTACGGGAGCGAGTACGGCAAACCAACTGTTCGTCCCTACGCTTTTGTGACATTCGATAACTTTTTGCAGAAGACCAAGAAGCTGTACAGTGACAAGCGAGTTCAGAATAATCTGGATCAGCTGAACCAGGATCTAGCTGGCGTCAAGCAAATTATGACCAAGAACATCGAGGACTTGCTATACAGGGGTGATTCCTTGGACAAAATGAGCGATCTGAGCGCATCTTTGAAACAGGACTCCAGAAAATACAGACGTTCTGCGCAAAAGATAAACTTCGACTTGCTTATTAGCCAGTACGCTCCAATTGCGGTGGTCGCACTATTATTTACGTTTCTCATCTGGTGGATTTTCCTAAGATGATAGCCGCTGCCATATTGGCGTTGCGACATTTAGCATATTTACGCTTAATACTAGAAAGTAATGAGTTGCCTAAAGTAATCAGCCTGTGACGCTTTTTTAATGACTCTTGCGGTAGTGTGAAGTAATGTTAGCCTTCGATCTGCAGGTATTTGTTTATGTGTTCTGAGAGGTGACCGCACTGGCTCAGCAGTAGATTACTTTCGAGTAATTGAAAAGGGCTTTCACTCTTTGATAACTTTTGCACCAGGGGCACCTTTCTCATAGCGCTAGCTATTGAGGCAAGCACATCGAGAGGGGATCGAGCAATGCTGCTTAAGAGAACCAGGAGAATAAAAAATCATGAGCCTAGTTGCCAAATATACGTTCAATGTGAACGATGACCGCGTGCGGTGCATATATATATATATTTACTCATACCCTCTGTAATTCAGAAGTAGGCTAAACATATAAGCTCCGACTTCAAAACGAATCAAATATGCCAATGTATTTTTACGCACACACACACGCTTTGTAGAAACCACAACTTACTTCATGGCGAAGTTCTCAGACTTTAACCCCCTGTGAAAGGTCCTCTTATATCTTTCAAGTTTTCATACTTTGAGAACCTTCTATCAGGGATGCAAACTTGAAACTTATGTGATTTATTCCCAGCAAGCCTTCTTCTCAAGCCCTCAGGAACTACTAATAGGCGAATTTGCCAGCCCTATTCTAACTAAAATGTCTGCGCTATAACCCACAGGAAAGGAAATGCCACCATCCTAGTCTGGTACGTGCCTTATCATAAGATTTAAACATCTCATTTTACACAAAAGTATAACGAATCCTTTCAGGTTCACAATCGTCTGAACTTTCTCTGTCCTCTTCAACAACAAAACGTGTGATACACCCTGTATTACACCCCGATTACTCTCAATTACGGTCCATAAACCCAGAGAAAAAACAGCAAATATTCCTTCTCTTTCGCTGTGTCTATTGATCGATACGATATACTTGAAATAAGTCTTTAATTAGCTGTTTATGTCGATGTCAGTTTTACGTGAATTATGGTTGGTGAGCTCGAAAGCTGTCAGTAATTTTTTACGTTCAAATAGTCCCTTAATTTTAAAGTTGGCTACCTTCAGCCCTTGTTCACCAAAACGACTATTGCTTAAACGTGAATATAAACCAATATGGACGCCTTAGCTCAATCTGAAAGCCCCAAAATAACGCAACTTCAGCAGTTGCTCGATAGGTTCAAATTTCGGAGAGTTTTGAACTCAAACCCCCAGACAAAGGTGATTTCCTTACTGGGGATAATTGATGGAGAAGATGCAATTGTAACGATGGAGAAGATGCATTTCAATTACGATACTAATGTCTTGAAGACGGAGAATGGGAGGAACACTCCGGTGCTCCACAACTGTGAAGACGAGTTTTCTTGCCTGAAATCCATTCAGGAGCTGAGAGAAATTGCTTCCAATGACATTTACTACTGGGGTGCTTCTTTGCTGAAGCAAGACATTATTCGTAACCCTACAGCTAAGGTCAACCTTATTTGGCCTGCCACACCTGTGCACATCAAAAAGTTCGAAGCACAGGATTTCCATGTCATCCGGGAAACCCCTGCAATTTACAAAAAGGTCGTGGAGCCCTACATTGAAGAGATGTGCAGCGGGGGGCGGCTCAAGTGGGTTCAAAATATCTTATTCAATGGAGCAGAATCTGAACGAGTGGTCTACAAAGACTTTGTCAAGGAAGGAAGCAATGACGGCTTTTTGATTCTGCCGGACATGAAATGGGACGGCGTCAATCTTGATTCTTTGTACTTGGTTGCCATTGTCTTCCGTTCTGACATAAGATCATTAAGAGATATTAGACCGGAGCACAAGCCATGGCTTGTTCAGATGCTCAATAAAATACGCACTGTTGTTCCTGGGTGCTACAACTACGGCATTCACCCTGATAAGCTTAGAGTGTTTGTTCACTACCAGCCCTCGTATTATCACTTCCACATTCACATTGTAAACGTAAAACATAGCGGTCTTGGAGATGGAATTGCAGCAGGCAAGGCAGTTCTTCTGGAGGACATTATCGAGCAACTTGACTTCTTGGGCCCAGAGGGTTTTATGGGAAGAACCCTCACATATGTGCTAGGCGAAAACCACGATCTTTGGAACAGAGGCATGGAGGCCGAAGTCTCGAAACAGTTGGAGAGGGATGGCATCCCTAAATTACCGAAGGTTGTTAACGATTTCAGCGTCGAGAGCTTACAACGTTCCAAGTAAACTCTCCATCCTCGCCTGGACTAATAATACACTGTAATGTCATGATTTAGACTGGTCACTTATGAAATTATTTCGAGCATGTTACTAAGTATATAGGTAGCTGGGAAAGAAGCTACATATGTAAAATTGTTTAGTTGAGTAATGTTCGCTTTACGATTCGTAATACCCCGCAGTGTGCTGTAGCAAGCGTAGTAATGAAGAGGATAGCTGTTGATAGTACACCAGAGAGTATCTGCCCAGCAAAAAAGCAGAAAGCTCTACTCACAGGCCCATTGGCGGAGCCGGCATCAAACACAGCTGATAATGATGAAGTAGATTACATGACGATGCCTATAACAGACGAGCCTTGTACTCGATCTGAGAATGAAAGTTTAACAAGTTTAGCAAGAAACACAGATAATACATCCTCTGATCAGCATGGAGCTGCAAAGCTCATGCCAAAAGGTTTTGCGATGATGAACAAGATGGGGTTTAAACTCGGCGAATCCCTAGGAAAGGATCGTAAGTCGGCCATCAAAGAGCCAATAGCCGCAGCGAGTAGTAGAAAGAAGCAAGGAATACGAATGGCGACCCCAGTAAGGGAGCTCGCTTCCACATCTCAAGAAGAGGCGGCACAGTTTCGGAAACATGTTCAAGATAGCAGTGACCGTTCCAAGAAACTGAGAACACTTCGCAAGATGCAGAAGCTAGCTTTCGAACTGAGTGGTGATGTAGATCGCTTGACGGCTGCTAGTGATGCTCGCGACTTCAACTGTTTATGGCGACAATATGTTTTAGAACTTCAGAACAAACTAAAGCCCAATACAGAAGTGGAGCCAAAGTCCTTGGAAACTCAAGAATCAAGGCTCAAAGAAACTCTACATACGAGTCGTGATTTTCAGACCCACCTAGTTGTCACGGACTCTAAGACGGTTGATGAATGTAAGGGAGCTCAAACTGAAGTTTCAGCGCTTAACGACAGTATGAATCCTATAGAAGACGAAGAACTGGACTTATTCGAACAATTAACGCAAGACCAACAAATATCAGGACTCAACACCCATCTTCGAGTGGAGCTGTTTTATTGTTTTTATTGTGGAGAACAGTACACCGATGAAAAGGATCTATTCGAACACTGCCCGGGACCTCTTGAGGAAGATCACAATTAGCCAAGTGTCAAATAGTGTGCTTGATTGATACTCTAGTGGTCATAGGAGGTTAAAGTTGTTCATCTTAAACTATGCCCTGTAAGGACGTCTAGGATGATTTTGACAACAGCTATTCGATAATGGTGGACAGCCTTGCTGTGCGAAGAGGTCGCATCAGTTTTCGTTCACTCAAGCATAGAGCTCCGACGGAAGTCATTGAAGCAGATCAATCATGAGCACAAGCTCGGTGCATAAAAATCCCGAAGTGGAGCGCCCTACGAATGCTGAAAGTCGGCTCTCTAAAGCTCAAATATATAGTGATATTTGTGAGTTCGAGGAAACGTTGGGTAAACTTGTAGCATCGGTAGATAAGTTCAACCCCGATCTCAAAATAGCGGAGTCATTGATTGAGGTTGATAAAAGGCTTTCGAAGACCTTGGAATCACTTCCGAGGTATGATGAAATTGACTTGCGAGCTAAAGAGCTGGACCAGAAGCACCTTGAAACCGATGAGAGGATGGTGCGAATACTTGAGACGCTTACAGAATGCAGCACAGATTTGAACGCACTGCCAATGCTCGAACAGGTCGAATTTGAGCGTCAAACTATGCTTAAGCAGAGGGAAAAGGTATTCACTAATGTTCTGTTGGACTATGCCATGAAGCTTGCCAAGTTCACCCACGTACCGCCAACTTTTGACAAGGGGGCAGTGGGTCCAAACAACTTTGTATGGCCTGCAGAAGATGCCATGAGAAGGGGCATGCTGGCAATAGCCTCTCTTCAAGCTTCTGAAGACGCTAAGAAGCCAGAAACTGGGGCTGCGCAGACAGCCGAAGAAACAACGAAACAACCGCAGAGCAGTCCTCAACTTAAGGTTGAAGAGCCTATGCAAAGAAGAGACTCGTTTGAGTTTAATGGTACAGGTACTAAAAGTCCAGAGAGTGAAAAAGCCGATGACGATATTGACTTGGATCTTGATCTCTTCAATTCGGACGAACTCTAGTCTAAATAATAATAGTGAAAATACGTGCTAATGGTTTTGGTCTAACATTTCCTTCTCAGTCTTTCTTCTCGATAGGCTTTGGTGAGTAGGTACTGAAACTGGTTCTCCTCTGTTGACCGGAGCTTATTTCTTGCTTGAAGTTCTCGAATGCTCTTTGCAAGTTGTGTTCTTCAATCTCAAGACCTTTTTCGGCTCTCCATTTTTCGTAGGATTCCAAAAATTCATTAAAGTCGCGCTTGGCTTCCTCGAAATCTCCTTTATCAAAACTAGCTTCTGGAATTCCGAGATGCATACCACCAGAAGTTTCTTCCTGTTCGTAGAGCTTCTTTTCTTTAATAATATCACTCAATGGCCCGGCATCTTCTAGTTCTTTTTGTTGCTTCTTTTGCGCAATTGTCGCTGGGTGGCGAGCTTTTATGAACTTGAGAACTGGTTTAGCGAAGGGTCCGGTAAATGTGAACAACGTGATAGCTATGCCAATGTGAATGTAAAAATAAACGGAGCTCCAGCAGGCCACTGAGTCTGAAAAGTCTAAAATCACAAAGGGCTGGACCAAGTAGCCAAAGGCAAGCCTAATAACGTAAAAGCAGACGATATCGTAGAAGATCTTCGAAGGAAGAGCTGAACCGTCAGCAGCAAGGAACAATGGACGTAAGTTGCGCCTGTATATTTTGCCACAAGTCTGGTACAAAGCACCAGTAGCAAAACTTAGGTAGTATCCGGGCCTAGTACCATGCCAAAAGGCGGAGGTTAAAAACGTGAAAAGAGTGCTCCTGAAAGTTGGTTTGGAGCCTGGCTTCGCTACTCTCAAATACACGTAGTATTTGAGCCACTTGTTTGTGTTCATGTTCCAGGCTTCTAAACTTTCATGTGTGTTGGAAGCGGTCTCAAAGCTCCAGATATCGATGTTGCGAACCCGGTCCCACTTGATTTTCTTGGTTTTGGGATCATAGCCATTATAACCCAGACCGCACAAAATGCAAGACGCTTCAGACATAACCCAAGCGGCGTAGTACTTCAAACGGAACGTGAAACTGAGGATAACAAGGTAATGAATCTTGTAGAGGAATGATTTCTGTGCGTACTCCGACGTGAACATGTATTCCTTGGAGATATAATTAGGAAGAACGGTAGAGAGTGCAATCCAGAAGATACCTTGAGCAATGCGCCATAGAACAAGACGCCCACACTTGGGAATTTGTCTCCGTTGGTTAGGATCTTTGGTGGTCCACCTGCGTCTTGGCTTACGAGCGTCAGGCAAGTCGCGGAAAATCTCACAGTTGAGCCAGGACTCGAAGTCTGCGTAATCAAAGCTAGGGCCTGTGAACAAAGATGGGTAGAAAAAAGCGTAGGCGAGGAAATTTAATAAGCTAGGGTGAGTCTTAATTGCGCGAGCTTTTTGGTACTCCGAGAGGTGAGCACTGTTAGCAGTCATTCCGTCATGGAGAGACCACGCGAACGATGTTAATTTCATGACCAAAACCATCTGGGCGCCTCTTATATCGAGCTTTGAAGGGTCTGTGGTGCCAGACATCTGGTTGATAGCCAAGTGGCCCATCACCACTACGAAATTCAGGTATGGCATGAACTTAGACCGGTAAAACCTGGTGATCACGTAGGTGAACATGGTACTGATCAGCAGCGTCCGGAACCCGGTGAAAATATTCAGAACCACAAAAAGGTAGAACGCTGCCACCAAAACAATGTACCAGCATTTCAGCTTAATGTTATGGTCTGGTAGCCGCTTCAGTAGTGCATTAAAGGGGAACGAAGTGAAAAGACAGACGGCAAGTTTGAGGGTGACCTCATCTAATCCCGTCCGCTGTGAGAGCTCGATAAGCTTGCTCTCCAAAGGATTGCCCATTTAGACCCACTCAATAGTTGAGAGCTGAAACCAATCTAATCTACAGATCAACTGTTCTGTACCTTTGGAACGACACTGATGTAGTTGGCTTCTTTAGGACTTTAGCGTATGTAACCTTTACGATTTGATGATCTCGTCGGTGATGATTTTGGGTTCGAAGATATTATGTTGGATTATGTAACAGTCTTCTAGTCGAAGACCTGAAATGCCGTCCGTAGCCTTAGTCTCATGCGATCAACAGATTGTGTTTTGTTGGCTGATCTATGTTGGGAGCTTAGATGAGGGCTCTCAAGTCGGTACTGCTCCTCAGGGCTTTTTTTTTCGTGAGATTATGGGTCAGTTTCGGAATTTTATAAGAGAAGATCTTCAAGAAAGTTGGTCAAGTAGGCCAATGAAATCGAACTAGCGAGTCCCTCGGCTTTCCGTTCCTCAGATTATCACTGCATTTAAGGCTTTTTTCTCTGAACTTTTACCACGGTTTAGTTCCATCGTTAACACCCTGTTCGCACAATTTCGTCGCTACTAGCACCAAGACGCACCCGATTTAAACGATTCAAAGTGCATTGGAATTCCGTAATACATAATTACGAGCTTAGGTGATCGCAATTGCGGTAGCAATGTTGCTAGAGGCGCTAGAGTGTTCTATGCTTTCAAACGAGCATGATTATTCTTCATAAAGGTTGTATTGGATTGAAATTGGCAAATTGGCAAATTGACGAGCAAGAGACAAGAATAAAAGCGCAGAAGCAGACTAACTAGCTCGTTTAAAGTATGATTAGAGTGCGCATGCCAGCCTTGAGACTGTTCTCAACGTCCCGTGGTCTTCTTCAGAAGCCACCTACGGGCGTTGTATTCATGAACATGGGTGGACCATCCACAGTGCCTGAGACCAGGGACTTTCTTTACCAGCTCTTTTCCGACAACGACCTGATTCCTATTAGCCGTAAGTTCCAGCCTACAATTGCCAAATTCATCTCGAAATTTCGGTCGCCCAAGATTGAAAAACAGTACGAAGAGATTGGTGGAGGATCGCCAATCCGCAAGTGGTCAGAATATCAGGTCAAGCGCGTGTGTGAGATCTTGGACAAAACGTGTCCTGAATCAGCACCACATAAGCCATATGTGGCATTCCGTTACGCTAAGCCTCTGACCTCCGAAACTTACCAGCAAATGTTGAAAGATGGCGTACGTAAGGCCGTGGCGTTCTCGCAATATCCTCAGTTTTCCTATTCTACCACTGGATCCTCCATCAACGAGCTTTGGAGACAGATTAAGGCTCTGGATCCCGAAAGAACAATTTCCTGGTCCGTTATCGACCGTTGGCCCACCAACAAAGGTCTTGTGAAAGCCTTTGCTGAGAACATTACTGCCAAGTTACAAGAATTTCCCGAAGAAGTGCGGAAGGATGTGGTCTTGTTATTTTCTGCTCACTCTCTGCCCATGGATGTCATCAACACCGGCGACGCGTACCCTGCTGAAGTTAGCGCCACTGTGTACCATGTCATGAAAGAATTGAAGTTTTGCAACCCTTACAGACTAGTCTGGCAATCTCAGGTGGGTCCAAAGCCCTGGCTAGGCGCTCAAACAGCAGACGTTACAGAATGGTTAGCACCCTCCGAGAAAGGTATGATTTTAATTCCAATTGCGTTCACTTCGGATCACATCGAGACCTTGTTTGAAATCGACCTGGAAGTCATTGGTGAATCCGAATATAAGGACAAATTGAAACGTTGTGAATCACTCAATGGTAGCGAAACATTCATTGAAGGTTGTGCAGATCTTGTCAAGGAGCATTTGGAGAGCGGTGAACTATACTCTAAACAATTGCCCCTTGACTTCAAGCTAGGTAAATCGAGCGATACTTTTGAGCATCCATCGCAGGTATTCGGAGACCACTCGAAAAAGCATTAAGGGCCTATTTATTTTTCTTACGATAACCTATTTTGAGCCTAGATATCATTGCCTAGCAGTCACCATTTTGAAGCCCTCCGCGAGCATAGCTACAACCGCTTCACTCTTATATGGCAGAGTATTCAGAACGAACGCAACGTCATCCCACTGCTTCTGATTCTCTGACTTCTGCAGCCGAACCAGAAGCTTTTCACTGAGCTGCTTCTGGTGTCTTTCTTTATCAATGAAGGACAAAAGAAATTTTAATATTCTCTTGAATGATGTGCGGCCTAGGTCCTCGTCATTTGAAAGGCCGCTGAATATGTCGATAAAGCCATTATAAATAGCATTGTCTTTCGTAGCCAGCTCGGTAAAGAATAGTTTGCACATGTCGCTGATACCTTGATCAGGGTTCTCGAGGCACTTGGCCATTTGTCCCAGCTGGCCTTTTACTTTAACTTGTCCCGCAAGAATTAGAAACGTAACGGTCATTAGACATGTCTTTTGAACCATCAAATCATCGTCATGTAAACGACGATATAAGAACTCCGTATTCTCGTCCACCAAATTATTGAAGCATACGGCCATATCACCCAAACCAAGGATAGCATTAGAGCGAATAATGGGATCGGGCGATTTCTCCATGATTGTGATAAGCAGAGGAAGATTGTTTTCGCAGTATTTTGAGGATACGCACATGAATTTTTCGAGACAAAGTACGGCTGTTCTTTGCAACATCCTGTCAGCAAACTTCGAACTGTTTGAAACAATTTCCTCAACAAGAGGGCCAAACTTGGCAAGCAATGACGTTTCTCCAAACAGGAGTTCATTCTCCTTGATGAAAGCTATGGCATCGGTGAAGTCATCTTCATTTGTTCCTCCTATCATTTCCAGTTCTCTCTGATGCTCCTCAACCATTTCAGGGCTTCCTTGACCAGCAGCTTCTGCACCTTTCTTAGTTTCGGCTTCAATTTTCCTCTTTTTAAATTCAGCTTCGCATTTCTCCAGATAAACAACCGTGTTGATGGCTACCTGCCCCACAATAAATAAAAGCTGAGCGAGCGATCCAGTGCGGGAGTAAAAGGAACTCGAATTGTCTTCGCTTTCCTTCCGGCCAAAAGTCATCATCGTCTTCTCCCGTATAATTTCTGTAGCTACTATATCAGGAGATGAAGAGATAATGAAAATAGCTTTAATCGCTTCTTCACAAGCCGGATAGAAATCTGGTGAGCCCACACATTCCACGATTCGGAGATGTAGCTTTTGAATGGTCTCCTCTTCTCTCGGTATCCCATTGGAGAGTGCTTTCTCGCCCTTTGGAGCTATTCTTTGCAGAGTCACGCATGAGAACTTGAGAAGGATCAAATCACTTTTGCCAGGTTCACCTAAGCCGACCTTCAAAAGCGCATCTAAGCCTTTCAGAGCTATTTGGTGGTCTGCGAGTGACAACATACCTAACACGATGATAGACCCATGAATCTGCTTCCTGTTTGCGGCACTCCCATTTTCGATGCCTTTATTGTATATAGCCCAAAGAACATTTATTGCGTCTTGATCAATAAAATTTGCCTCATAAATCAAGCCCAGAAGCTTTTCTAACGATGCCAAGTCGGCCGCGGATGTGTTTTCGGTCAATTGAATCAAGTTCTTTGCGATATAAGTAGCCTTTTCGCGGAAGTTGGAACCTTCTGGAGGCGAGAGAAAAAGGTGATTATAACTCGAGATCAAATGAGACACTATGCTAGTGCCTTCCTCATTCGAACCTTTCATCCAAACAAGGTGAAGCATTTTACGTACCGCAAGGCCACTTAGTTCCATGTTATAGGCATCGGTCAAAACAAAGAAGTCCATGACCTCCAGTACCTCGTTCCGGTTTCTGGAAAACAAAAGCTGACAGGATCTCTCAATTCCCTCGTGGATGATTTTGATGAAAGAAATCGCATCTTTGTAGTACTGAATAGTAAGCTTCATCTTGAAGATGGCATTTGCATTTGTCGTAGGCAAATCTTCAGCTTCTCTTTCCAGTCTTGATAAATGTTCATCGTCATTATCATTATCGCTTTCTTCTCGTAAACTTTTCTCTATGACGTCGTCGAGTACATTGTTCCCTGTTTGTTGAGACTCTTCAAGGGTGTTTTCCAGCAACTCTTCGGCATGCTTAAGACGCTGTTCCCACTCACTGAGATTAAGCTGGGTCCCGTGTAGAGCGTCAAACGGGTGAGTAAGCAACAGCTTGGTTAATAGTTTAACGGAGTTTCTCCGAGCCAAAGAAGACTTATCTTGTAAAGAGCGGACTGCGAGAGTTACTAAATTGGACCTATGCTTCTTGAATTTGACAGGTAGATCACATATTTTGATGCATGCTTGTATAGCCTTTGTTCTGACGTATGGATTTGAATCTGCAAACCTCTCCTCTAGTAACTCGAGAAGAACTTCGACAGATTGTTTGTAGAGCTCCATGTCTTCACGTTTCGACGAAATCTCCATGACGATATTACCGCAAGCCTCGACTACCGCACATCTCAAAGTGAAGGAACTATTATTAAGCAGCTTCACAATGAGGGTCATTTGCCTCAGTACTATGCGCGGAATAAGTTCTGACAATTTAACGAGAAAATTTGCAATGGATTTCGGACCCTTGACATCCTTAGCGTTGAATTCTTTGTTACTTATATCCCTTAGAATATCTTCTGTGAGCTGTGGGAAGTCAAAGTCATCATTGATCGCCTGAAGCAGTTCAGCGCTGAAATTGTTCAAGTGGACGAAATAGGTTAGGGAGGTAAGAATAGCATTTTGAGTACTTGAGCACTGCCCATGGTTCTTAACTGCAGTGCCTATGATTCTGATTATGAAAAGCTTGATAGCTGGCATTTTTAAGACCTGTTCCGTTTCGATAAGAACATACATGGGCCTGGTAAACAAGCTCACAAAAAGATCTCTCTCAGGTGTCGTTGGGAACAATCTTGAGAGGTTAAGGTTAAACACTTTCAAAATGCACTCTAATGTATTCTCGATTTGATTGCTAGTCTTCTTCAGTACAGCCGTGCTAGAGCTTGCAGCTCTGCTACCAGTTTTTGCCATGCCATTTTGGGATGCTGTAGCTGCCATTTCGATTTGAAGAAATGTTAAAACAACATGTGTGAGATAGCCATACTCTTCTAACTGACGTTTCCACTGCGGTACGGAGCTAATAACCTCAGCATTTGTCGCACCTCCTGAAAAACTTGCGCTGATCCCTTGCGCAAGATTTCCGAAAGAAGAGCTGATCAAATATGTTAGCTGTGTCTGGTATTGGGGCTGGAGTTGGGGAAAGCCGTGTGCCAAATCTATCAAGCTTTCCCGAATTTCTTCATTATCGTCTATCAGCTCTGGAGATACTGCCAGTGCATCTATCGCAGCATTTAGTTCGCTTGAGGGGTTCTCCACCGCTGGGAAGCTCTGTTTATCGCTAGTTTGGAAACGTGTAAGTTGTTCAGAAAGACTAAATTCGGGCATCGATTCTTAGCTATGTTCCTCAATGTTCAATACACGTATGCTAAACTTTTTGCACAGCCTCTTTCCTGGTACAAAACGCGATGGAATACGGTTAGAAGCTCCTGAGAGACACTTTTGGCGCTGCTGCGATGACCATTGGCAACATTTTAGTTTTTGATCTTATTTGTTTTGAGTGAACTTAAAAAAAATAAACAAAAAATGATTTCGCCCAGGATCGAACTGGGGACGTTCTGCGTGTTAAGCAGATGCCATAACCGACTAGACCACGAAACCATCTTATGGTAGATGGACCGATTTGAGAAATATCAATCAGAAAAAAGACCCAATGATGCTCATAAGACAGGTGGCTTCATATAAGAACTAGTTATCGTGCCCTTGATTGCAAGTACTTACTTATAATACCTAAGAGTTTTTGGTATGCATAGCCCTCATGTAGTCAGAATTTTGAGGCTATTTTTGTTCTCAATTATATGTTTATTTTCGATATGCTTGTTTTAGTGATTTGTAAATGTATTTAACAAGTGGCTATCAAGACCTTTTTCAGTTGATTGACATACAGTTTAACGAAAAGTTTCAAGGTTAGAACGCTTCTCGTCCAATGTTGGTGGCAGTCAAAGCTGCTATCAACTAAAATAGTTCAAGCTAAGCTCATACGACCGTTTAGCCCTCAAAAATGGAGTAGGGCAAAAATAAACTTTTATTCTTCTGAAATTAAAAAGCGTCTATTCTGTTGTTTGCAAGCATTAGTGGCCTGTGAGGCCGAACACCTTTGTGTGCTAAAGGTGAATGTGATGGCGGGGTCGAAATTTTTGACTCTTTAAGGAGCTTCTTGGCGGCTTGTAGCTCAAGGAAAAGCTGCTCTTTCTGTTTTTCTTGCACCTCGCACATTTCACGAGTTTCGGCGGCTTGTTTCCTCAATTGGTCAACAGTAAGATTTGCATCTTTGATCGACTGCTTTACTGTCCGTTTTGCGTCTCTCAAAGCGAGGATTTTAGTTTTTGCCCGTTTCTTGAAATCAAGTAAGGTTTCTAGCCGTGACGATAACATAGAAACTTTATCATTTAATTCTCGATTTTGGAGTTCAATACTTTTGATGTAGTTCCCAGTAGCATTCAAAGTAATTAAGGATTCGGTGTTTCTCTTTTTTAAGTCTTCGAGTTCTTGCCGAGCTTTCATCGACTGCGATTTCAAGCCTTCCGATATTGCCATTTGCTCCTCACGCTGTTTTAATATCAGAAAGAAATTATGCTTCCAGGTTGCTTCTGCGTTTTCAAGTTCAGTGGCCATTCGGCTGCAGTGTTTGTTGCTGATGTCCAAGGCTTCTTGTGATTCACGCTGAACGTTCACAACGTCTCTCTGGAGCCGTTTGAGTTGCGTTTCACGATCATTCAGGGTTTCTTTACAATTGCTCAACTCTTCGCTGATCGCAAGATGATCTTTCTTGAGGCAATCATATCTGATTGCTATTTCATCACGATCCATTTGAATAGTATCGAGTTTCAGCGACGCGTCTCTATACTTTGAGCTCAGGTCCTGGAACTTTTTATTCGCCTCCTCTGCAGTGGCAATATTTTCAGCGTGCTCGCGTTTTAATGTGCTCTGATCCTCCAATTGCGCTTCGAGCGTTTTAATCTGATCCTCCAAAGAGTGAATACGGTCCTCGTTCTTGGCATTAATGCTCACCTGAGTCGTCAAATTGTCCTTTAATTCATTGACCGTGTCACCCAACTGCAGTGCTTCTAAAAGATCTAGCCAGCATTGTTCAAAATCTTCTGTAAGCTTGCTGACTTGCTGATATTTAACAAGTCTATTGATAGTTCCTTGATTGTTAAAGGCCTGAAGAATTCCATAGCTCAATTTTTGTACCGTCATTATGAGGTCTTCATCATCAAATTCACTCTCAGGAATACCGCATGCATCCCAGCACCTTAATAGTCCCTCAAGTACCACTGGATTTGAGATTGGAATGTCCTGCTCCCAATCTGATTGTGAATCTTCTTCAAGGTACTGAGGGTTTTGTTCTTTCACAACGAGAATTGAATCTCTTGGTGTTAATCTTGGGGGCTCTTTCTTGGGAACCTGAAGAATGGACTCTTTGTCGAAAATCTTGGTGCGATTCGAGCCAAACCTGACCATGGAGTTGAGTCTAGATTTTATTTTCATACGTTTTGCGACGAACTTCTCAACAAGAGGATTCACATTCTTGACATCGTAAACATCAGAAACTATGTCTTCTTGAAGGCCCAAATCTGCAGAAGAGCTGGTGTCCTCAAAATCTGTTTCCTCGTGAGGAATTGTGGAGCTGTCAGATTTGTGGAAAAAGGACTTAAGTTTAGACTTAGCAATACGATCTATACTGTCATAATCTGATGGCTTCAAAGTGGGGGAAGATAGCTCAGACGCAGTCAAATTCATACTCTTATCTTGTATTTTTATCCTTTGAATATCTCCGAAACTGTCACAATTTAGTTTTTATTAATTGGAACTGAACGTCACAAAATAATCATAGTGATGACTGAGGCGTACTAAATGAGTACCTGAGAGGCGACTGTTACGTTGTCGCTTGGGCATACATACGCTGACACAAGTTTCTGAAGAACCAGTACAGAGCTCATTGCAATAGTAATGATAATATTAATAATGATTATAATAATATACATGTACATATACACATACATATAGAAAAGCAGAAAGAGATGTGTTTTAAGATCAGCATTTTGTTGTAGTCCCAAATCTAGGCATATTTGGGAGCGTCAAGTAGAAAAGAAGTAAACGCCTGGAAATGCTAAGTGAAAAAGTTAACCAATTACCAAAAAAGTGAATGAATGGGAAATGAATGAAAGCAACACTGAATAATTCTGAAAATGTGAAAATTGTGGGCGTCACGGCCAACATTCCTTGCCGCAAAGGAAGAGAGACTAAGCTCTGGGAGTTCCCAAAGAGGGTCAGAATAAGAAGGAAAAGAAGAGAAAATAAAACCCAAAAAAAATAATAGAAAAAATACCAAACAAATAGTGTAGGAATAACTTTGAAGAATGAAATAAAGAGATCGGACCCGCGAATTCAATAGTAAGAGCTGTTCGTAGAGAGAGCCGAAGGCGATTGGCAAGAGGGAGATATGTGCCGAGACCAATAAGAAGGTTTCCAATCATCTTCATTAGGCGTAGTGGCAGAGTTTTCCTTGGAGTCATAAAAACAGTAAGATTTCACCAATGTATCATAGTCCATGGAGGAAGGTGGAGAGGAGGTATCCGGGGTTGGTTTTTGACTTGAAGAGCCGGTGTCATTCGAATAGAGGTTTTTTTTCAAATCAGAGGAAGGTGGTGGTAACCCCTGCAGGGAGCGCGGTTCTTGATTTGCCAGATAGTATAAAGGGCTAGCAGTGGCGTAGTCTGAGGAAGGAAGAGTCATCTCTGTAAGTGGAGGGCGAATCGAAAGTGGATCCCAAGTCCGAGACGCGTCCTCGAGATTATGTGACACGGTAGAAGATTTTGTTGAATGCGTAGGGATCGGAGGGCTATGAGTATAATGACTATCAGAAGAATTTTGCTCAGATAGTAAATGCATTGGTGAAGAAGGGGCGGGGTCGAAAGTTACTTCGTTTATCCGTGAAGGCTTAGCCAACGTAGTATCATTGTGGAAAAGGTGTTTGAGCGGTGACGTATTGTAGTAATCAGTATCGTCCGAGAATTTGCGGCCATGAGACTGCTGGGATGGTTGTGGATTCTTGTGAGACACAGTTGTAGAAAGGAGAAAATCTGCACCCAAAGGCCGGGCGGCGGTTTTAGGTGCCGGAGATTCGGGAAGAAACGAGTCTGCGGTTAATGTACAGGAACTAGCCGAATGGCGTAGAGATATATCCGGTTGAAGTGTAGTGAGGTCAGGGGCACTGTGGGGCACTCTGTGTACAAGAGGCTTGGTGAAAGCTTGTAGCTCAACGTGATAGTTATTGTAGTTATTATTGTCATAGTAGGTTTCACCATTAACATCGTAGCGACAACACAAGTTCATGGAGACCTTGCAGCAAGTTTCAGGTCTTTGAGGATCGCAGGATACCAGGTTTTTTGATTGCATAAAGAAGGACAGACCTGCCAAATCGATGGTGAATTTGAATTCGTCAATGGCGTCAGTGATGGAACGATGATGATGGGCAGCGACGTAGTGAACGTCGCGCCAGTTGTTAAAGGTAAATTTGATCTCCAAGGATTTTTCGAAATTGAGATTTGCCACGTAAATGAGGCCCTGTAATTTTTTGGAATCCAGACAAGCGGAAATGCGATTGAGCTTGATATTATGGCCTTGTAGATGGGCCAAGATATGAGATTGGAGATCCAAGGCCCGGCGGGTTACCATCGGCTCTATATTAGACGAGACTAAATGCCATCTGGAGATTGAAAACCGGGGACGTGCGGCTTCAGCGTCATCAAAACCCCAGCCGCGGCCGCTGCCGCTGCGGCTGGAAAAGAAGTTTACAGTGGGAGTTGTGACGGAGGAAGTGGCTATTGAGCCGGCAAGATTGGAACCAGCATGTTTGAGAGCGGGGATACCGCTGGGTTCGGAGTAAGAGATATCAACATCGCAGTCGCTGATGCTGTCACAGTCGCTTTCACCGTAAAGGGTAGAGTCGAACAAGTTGAAAGTTGCATTGGAACGAACTTTGGCAACGTGGTCGAGTGCGAGTTTTGAGTTTCTAGACAACGCAGTTCCAAACCAAAAATGATCGTCGTCATTGTAATCATCATCATCATCATAATGGTCTCTTCCCTCTTCATCCTCACCGTCAAAGCCGCCGTCAATGAAATTGTGAGCAGAGGTCTGAGGGACAAGCAAGGGTGAAGGATGGGGAGAGTTTTCGGTGGAGATCGAAATTGGTTCTGAGCGGGTGTCAAACCGCTTAACAGTTGTGAGCTGGTGGGCAAAGCGTACATTTTTAAGAGAGCTGCTGGAGCCCGAGGCACCAGAGAAGATGGGACGATGCGAGGGTGAGGATTTGAGTGAGGGTCTTAGAAAGCTTGGAGACAGAGAGGGGGCCGGAGCGAGCGTAGACGCAGCAGCGGTTGGCGTTGGCGTTGGCGTTGGCACTGCTGATGGCGCTGGTGCTGGTGCTGGTGCTGGTGCTGGTGTTAGCGCTGGCACTGGCGCTGGCGCTGGGTTAGCTGCCGAAACAGACGCTGGCAAAGAAGACGTCGTATCTGGTGAGTGGTCGCGCCTGCGCGACCACGTGACCAGATCGTAGATGTCGATGCTCTTGTCGATGCTCTTGCCAGCTTCCGAAGAAGAAGAACCACCACCACCACCACCACCACCACCGCTTCGCAGCCGCTCTACAAACGCATGCCCGACTCCTCCCATTCCCACCTCACTTTCTGGCAACCTACCGATTCGAGACAAAACAGCCGCCGAGATCAAAAACTGCTGAGATTCGTTCGAAGCCTTTCCAGCTTCTGCTATATCTCCTTCTTGTCTCGCTCTATCGCGCTGTCCTGTAGATGTCTATGCCGTATATATCAGGCCCACCGCTACTACTTTACTCATTTCAACGATCCTTCTTCCTTCTACGTTCGTTAATCCCATAATCACCTCCTTATATACTTGCCTGATGTTACCACCGCGATAATTTTTTTTTCCCTCCTCCCTACACTCTCCCCTTATAGATCACAGATAACCATGCGCCACAGAACCTCATAACAAGGGGCACACATAGTCCACAAAGACGACGAAAAAAAAAAAATTAAAAAAAAAATAGAGACAACAGTACGGCGAACGGAAGAAGACGAAGAAGAAGAAGCCGAAGAAAGAGCCCTCAAATCAATGAACGTTGAAAACGCCGTTTGAACAGGCGCCGTTCTAACCAGCGATTAATGGTCGAAAAAGGCCGAGGAGGAGCAGGAGGAGGTGAAAAAAAAAATAAAGAAAAAAGGCGAAAAAATAATGTCCAGCACCCACTGGGCGGTAATGCGGAAAATAAGCAAGCATCCATCGCGTTTCAACATGAAAGGCACCACCTCTTATGTGCGCCAAAACCCTTTCGAGAAGAGGTGTAATTGAGAAGTGGAGTTTGGCACTAATTGCGCAGGTGTTCCACTTTATAATATATCTCCGTGTCTCCGGAGTCTATTATGGAAGCGGGATCCTGCAGGATGTTGGGGAAGAAGTGTGGGGTGAGGCAGTTGAAGAAAGAGAAGAAAAAAGAAAAAAGAAATTGGGGAAAAAAATAAAAGTGTTGAAGATTGGAGCGGGGTTCGAAGGGTCGTTGGATAAGAAAAAAATTTAGGGTCTTTGTTCTAACTGAGGTTCGAACTCAGGACCTTTGCCGTGTGAAGGCAACGTGATAGCCACTACACTATTAGAAC